>JAFBJT010107547.1:5360-49526 GCA_016785325.1 Chascanopsetta lugubris | reverse complement strand
ATATATAGATATATATATATATATATATATATATATTCTACAGCTTCCCCCCCACTGACGATTGACGAGCGTCAGATGTCTTAATAGCGCTGAATCAAATGTAGCAGAGAAGTAGATGATGGGACTTACTTCTTTTCTTTTTTTTCTCCAGGGAAGGTACAGCAGCAGACTAATGTAGTGTTCTCTCCATCATTCCTTTGTTTCCTCTTTAGAAATGGATTCTGTTGTAGGATTTCAGGTCATTCCTCAAGCTGTAGTTTCTATGAAACTGTCCTTGCATACACCACATAGCATAATGACTGGCCGAACTCCAGCTGTAGTGGTAGCACCGTGGCTCCCCCGTGTGAGTAATACTGTAGCAGAACTACTATGTTTACCAGAGTCTCTGAGCCTTTGTGCGGTTCAACCGGTTCCATTTAGCACGTGCGCGGACCCAGCATCTAATGTGAGGTCACAGCACCGCTGAGCACTGACCCCAGCCAATCTCTCATCCATCTCCTCATCCATGCGGCAGACGTGGACACTTTTCTTTTTGTACTTCCTCTTCGTCTCCTCCGCTGCCTATCATCATTGGATGTCTCTTGTCGTCTCTACAGGTACTTGTTACACTGATGTGCATCTTATACCTCAATTTACACAGGTCATGTCAGGTTCGGGTCATATACAAAGTCATGATACAAAGTATTGAAGTGGTCTCTCTCTCTCTCTCTCTCTCTCTCTCTCTCTCTCTCTCTCTCTCTCTCTCTCTCTCTCTCTCGCACCACTGTGATGACGCCCAATCACTTACTGGAAAGGAAAAGGCTGGCTAAAGACGAGGGAGGCAGATTTTATATATAGTTACTGTTTATATTTGGTTTTAGGCGGAAACAGACGCTCCAATCAGAGCCGACAAAGTATTGCTACGTGTAAATATTTTTTCCGTATGTATTGGCATGATCTTTCTGTCAAACTGTGTAGTGTCTTTACAGCCAGATTTCGAGAATGTTTTTTTTTTTAAGTTCATGTTGTGAGTCATGACTGACAGTTGGACCGACCGGCTGCTGTGCCTTAATACGACTGAGGGATGTTGACCCTGTTTTTTTTACATATATATATATATAAACATAAAAAGATAGTCGTGCAATATATGCCTTAAAGTTTAAATGTGTTTTGTATAAGCATTTCAAAGAATAAACGTTCAGTTTTTCATATATACCATTTGCTTTCACTTTGTACAGCTCGTTGTGTTAACCTACTAATACACACAATCCTTTTCCTGCCATGATTCAGCGAATTGAAAGATGTCTTTGATGTTGATTCTTAATGAATCAGGGTATGAGAGGCAAATGCTTGTAAGGGCCCTCCTATTAACATTTAAAATGTTATTCCTTTTTAAATTCAAAGATAACAATCCCATTCTGAGCTACAATGAATAAGTGGGACAGTTTGGCATTGTCCTTGGCATTTTGGGATGTGCTACAAATTCTTAATTCCACATATTTAAACCTTTAAACTTTAATATTTCAAAGTGTATTAATTCAAATGCCGACAGTTTGAAATCACCTTGTGAACCATACTGTTTTGATGACTCAGGGTCTTGACAAACATGTTTTAGTATGTAAATGTCGTTTTGTCAAGTTGATCAAAGTCTTTCTAGCAGGTTTCCAATTACATACATCAGCAAAATGTTATTCAATCTTGATGTACTGAATATTTTCAACTGATGTGTAACTGACTTTTTTTTTTACATTTGTTTTTAGCCTGTAGTTTTCATGTGTTTATCTCTTATGTTAAACACAGAATCTTATTGGACAAAAGAACAAAACTTGTGTTTGAAACCATTGAAATTAAGATGAATGACAGAGACTCAGAAATGCACGTCTTCACTTCTGAGGTCAACGGCCTGAACAAACTTACTTTATTAGCCTGACTGAATTCCTTCCAACAACAGACAAACCTGATCCTTCAACACATACACACACAACTAGCTGGACAGAGATACAAGAGTTTACACCATAAAAAGCTCAATAACTTTTCTTCACTCATCACTTTTGATTGTCAAAACAGCTTCGTAAACAAAGATAATGATCAGTTTATTTTCTCTATTTCCATTTACTGAGATACATGTTGCACAGAGAGAGAAAGGGGGGAGGGCGCTGTTGCAGTGCTATGTGTGCGGGTGTGGTAGCAAACTGGCAGGGGGGAGGTAAACATGACTGGTACTGGATGTAAAGCACTGGATTGGAGGTCCAAACAGCCCCAATGCGTGCGCACACGCACACACACACATCACCAGATCCTTTCCCCTCAACAGGTGGGAGCAGCTGCAGGGCTGGGAAACATCTCAGGATGAATAGAGACCTTCAATTAAAAGCCGAGGTGGTGCATTGCTGAATACTTGAATCCAGGGCTTCTACCTTTGTCTTTATCTGATGAAAGACAACAGGTTGAAAAGATTCCTACATGTACTTTCCTATCTCTTGAAACGCAAAGGTGGGAGCTGAGGATTGCTGTCTTGTGAGTGCAGGGGGCCCCCCGAGGCCGTCGCTCCCCTCCTCCCCAGCTACTCGTCGTCCTTGTCTTTGGCGCCGTGTTTGAGGATGCGGGTGAACTCGGCGTAGTTGAAGTTGCCCTTCTTGTCGATGGGCGCCTCGCGGAACAGCTCGTCCACCTCCTCGTCCGTGAAGCGGTCGCCCATGGTGGTCAGCAGCTCTCGCAGGTGGTCCTCGTGGATCACACCTGCAGGGCACAAACACCCGTCAGCGGTAGGGGCGAAGGAGATGCGTCAGTGTGCGTCGTGCACGCGTTCAGCTCCGTCCTCACCAGATCCCTCCTCGTCGAAGCAGGCGAAGGCGTTGCGGATGACGTCCTCGGGGTCGGTGCCGTTGAGCCTCTCGCCGAACATGGTGAGGAACATGGTGAAGTTGATGGGTCCCGGCGCTTCGCTCATCATCCCCTCCAGGTATTCATCGGAGGGGTTCTTACCTGTGCACCAACAGCGCTGTTACATCCACGTACATCTGACGACATATCGACACACACACTGGTCTATCACAGTCTCACAACTGCATGGCATTACATGGGGAATATCACTTGTTTGATATTGCAATTCCATAAAGTTGGTATCAAAGCTGAGGATTTTTTTTTTTGTTAATATCATATTTTACTTCCTGTATCCTCTGTGTTAAAGGTACGGGGTGTTAGATTTGGTGACGTCCACTGGTGAAACCTAGTTATGCATTTATCACCTCACTATTCCAATTTGAGCATGCAGGAGGACCTATGGTAACCCTCACAAAAGCTCAATTTGATGAGTGCATCCACTCTGGGCTGTTGCCCCCCCCCCCCGGGTGGCCCCCCCCCCCCCCCCCCCCCATGAGGAGGACCCGCTCCTGATGTAAACATACATTGAAGGGCTTATTTTAGGGGTCAAATGTCTCTATATAGAATTGTTTTATAATTCTATCCCAATAGGTAGAAGTGACAAATTGACCAAAATCTTACACACTGCACCTTTCACGGATGTGATATGGACCATAGCAAATGTCAAGCTACATATGACAAAAGATGTTCCGGTCATTTTAGGAAGCTCTTATCGTATTGATGTTGAGGTTTGAATCTTAAAGTGTTTTTTTTCCAGGTCAGTGTGGCTTTAACTCAGATTTGATGCTTGACATGTGCCTTTTTGTTTTTGAAACCTCAGGTCTCCTCTCGTTGCCCCGGTAACCGAGGGCGAGCAGAAAGCAGTTTACCCAGAGAGGCCAGCATGTCGTGCAGATCCTCCTTGTCGATGAAGCCGTCTCTGTTCTGGTCGATCATGTTGAACGCCTCTTTGAACTCCTGGATCTGGGACTGGTCGAACATGGCGAACACGTTGGAGGTGGCCCTCTGGGGGCGCTTCTTGGTGGTCTTCCCCTTGGCGCGCTTGCTCGACATGGTGACGGCTGGACGTGGGAGCCTGTGCACATTCAAAAAGGCACGTTTCAGAAGGTTAGATGAAGCTCCTCTACCCCCCTTCGTTTGCTCCGAGCTGGAGGATCTTTCCTCTCTCACTCCCCCACCAGAGAGAGTCACGTGATCCCTAATCGTCAGGTGTGGTGATGGGTGTGAAAACCACAGCTTTCCTCAGCTCCGTCCAGAATTAAACCTGTCATTCATGTCTGCAAGGATATCATATATATGTGTATGTGTGTGTGTGTGTGTGTGTGTGTGTGTGCCTGTGAGAGAGTGACTCTCTGATTGTGTTGTGCCCTCTGGGCATCGACAGGACAGGTTGGACGGACAGGAAGGAGGAGGTGCAATTGTCTGATGAATCACGCTGAGGTGTGACATCATAGCCCTGAGCAACAACCTGCTCACAGTGACACCCTCCCTCAGGTGAGTCAGACCTCCCACCCATCAGACAGATGTACAGTACACGGTGTGTGATAGTTGATATTCAGTATCATAAACTGATGACTGATCTGAAAGAGTTTGACAATAAGACAAGTCGCTTCCTCTCATGCATTAACCTGAGCATGTAGGGTTTAGTGGTACCTATTGGTGAATCTACACATTGCAGCCATCTGAATATCAAATGCAGATGTACAAATATCTTAGTTTCTATCTATTTTTACTGCTTTTACTGTTTTACTGTATGGTTTTTATTCATTTGGTGGTTTTTATTTTGCTGTATTTTGTATGTATTTTTTTCTGGACAGCACTTTAGATCTATGTGGTTGCTTTAAAGTGCTTTATAAATAGATTTGGATTGGATTGAATTATCTTCCCTCCCAATCATCTGGAAGAATTTATAATATTCCACAGATGTTAAAGAACAATAAAATGCCCTATGTTTGGTTTGTATCCATTCTTGGCTCAAATGTGGCAGCTTCCACAGAGGAGGAGGCACACTACAAAAGGTCTCCATTACACTTGGTTTAAATTCAGTGATTCTAATGATATCTTTTTTTAAGCCCAAACAACACCTTTCTTCACCTCTCAATTTTGGCATTATTCTGGCCCCGCCTCCTGCAACCTATTTGCAAAAGAGCGTATCACACTCATGTCTATAAAGCCACAGATAAACTGCCAGCTGTCCTATATTCATGAAACGTAGTATGTCTCCGATGACAGCGCCTGTGTCTGCCGTTGCCTCCTCGATGACGGAACCGTCTGTGTCTGTGTGAGTCACAGGAGTCACAGAGGAACAGGTGAAGGCAGAGATAATAGAGCCTCCACTCCATGCCCATACAAATGCACCAGTGTCGTCTTTATGGTCAATGCAAAGCAGTGCAGCCCGAGCTGCATTATATAATGTCACATTATATAACCTCTGTAATCCAAGATAAGCTCAAACCCCAAAAATGGCTGTCTATATATATGTATATGCATGTTCATGTTTTCCAGGTGTGAGATGTGTCTTTCCTGTCTCTCTATCACTGCTGCCTCTTTCTCTTTATGCGCCTAGAACTGTAGAAGGTGTGTGCCGTTGGCTCCCAGCCACTCCTATTCTCCATCTCACGGTCACGGAGGAAGCTGGAAACAAAAACAGCTTCTCGCTCATATTTTTACGCTTCAGGAACACAGACATTCCCCAGTCTGATAAGAGCCTCTCAGTCCCACCTTATACACCTTATACGTAACACACTACATATGCATTGTTGCTGCGGTTTATCCGACAACTAAGTCCATGATGAAATGCCAGATGTCCAACTATCTCAAAAGGACACCGACACTCTCATCAATAGTTGTTTTTGCAAGCGATCAATTTGTTTGTTCTCTCTGATTGTGCCTTGAAATGGCACAATCAGAGAGAAGTTGACCTCCAGCCCTGGAGGATTTGGTGCCGTGGTAACCGTGTTGATCATCAGCGGCTCGCAAACAACTATTTTCCACCCCGGCAACGTAATCATCTTGTGGCTGTGCCTCTTACTAACAACTCTGATTGTTCTCCGGCCACTACAGATCCTCTGTCCCCTGCTTATCCCCCCGATGACAAAGCTCCTCTGTTCTTCTGTCCAGCCAGAACACACACACACACACACACACACACACACACACACACACACACACACACACACACACACACACACACACACACACACACACACACACACACAAACGCAGGGCAATCACCACTCGGGCAGACTGTTATCATCCCTCACACAGACCTCAGGTCATGTAGATCATCACTCCTGAGGTGATGACTGGTGACTGGACGCTTTAGAAATTCCCCCCAAAAACAGGCAAAGTGAAGTGCGAGTTGAGCTCCCGCCGTCCATGAGAAGACATCAAAGGTGTGTGGCAGAGAGTTGTGTGTGTGCATGTGGGTGTGTTAAAGTGAATCATGGAGTGAGACAGGTCTAAATGGGTCAGCTGCACTCAGGTCGTCCTCAGTCTAATGGTGGCACACTGATGAGATGGAAGTCAACAATAGAGTGGAGGAGCACATCCTGCGTACATCTCCCCCATCAGCACAGAAATACAGGTCAGCTGTCTACGCCTTTGATCTCCATGTCTCTCTCAGCACTGACATTGGACCAAAGCACTTGCAACAATGACACTTTAAGCCTGAGAATATCCTGAAATAAAAGCAGTTGATAGATGCATTCATAGAGTTGTTTGTTTTTTGATAGAAAAGCAGCCGTGTTCCTCACCTTGGCTTCAGTCACAAGTATCTGGGAATACCTCAAACTCCTTTTGTCTGGGTCCGGCACAGCAGAGGAAGGGAGGCAGGCAGTCCCACTGAAAAGTTTGTTTAAAGAATCAGTCTCCTGGTGGGCGCCTCCCCCTTCCCGCTCAGCCAATGGAGAGGCCGGCCAGTCCCATACAAAGACATCCCAGGCCTGGCCATTTCTCCATACAAGGCAAAAGAATGCACAGGCTTCAGGCCTGCTACTGCCACAGTCCTCAGCCGGGATGTTTGGGAAAAGGCAGAAATGACAGGAACTACGATAAGGCTGCCTTATTTAGAGAAAAGGGCCGTAATGTGTAGAGGACGCTGTGTAAGGCTGGAGCATGGAAACGGGGGGGAGAGACTTGTTGAGCAGATGCAGAGCAGTGTTTGAGAGGCAGCTGCAAACACTATGGCTTTCCTTAAATAGGCAGAGTGGCTGTGGCATCACTGAGGCCTCTTATGTGCAGGGAACACCTTCAAGTGTGTTGCACACAGGCAACGTCTGCACCCTGTGGGCACAGCCTTTCTGACGTTTAGATGGATTTCAAAAAACACAAGTTTGAATAGTGTTTCCTGTTTTTGGCGCTTACTCAGATGAAGCAATGTATTTCTTTCCCCATAAATGTATGCAGCTGAGGGAGTGTGTCTTCCTTCTGGAAGTTTGTGAATATATCAAATTCTAGATCTCAATGTAACCACCCTTTCCCAGACTATGATTTTCTATTTTCCATCAGTACATGATCCTAATTGAAAATAACTGTTCGGAATTGTTAGTATTCCTCCAATTGTGGCCATGATGATTCTTTAGGACAGGTGTTTTTCTTATTTCCAAATACTTCATGTGACACATCCTCGCCATGCTTTTTGCTCTCTACTCTTATTTCTTCTCCATATCAACATCTGCAGCAATCATTTCATCTTCAAAACAAGCCATTGTCGTTTTCTATCACTTGAAATGTATATTTTCATTTTCAATAACCATTTCTTTGATGTGGGATTAAATGGCAGAAAAACAACATGAATGGAGAAATTCAAGCAGTAGAAACCTTGTGGGTTCTCAGGTGCAGTGATGCCCCCCACTGGTGCAAATGAATTATTGTTCTGGAAACCCTTTTCATTCATTATTGATGAAGGACAATGAAATGATTCATACTCACAGGCACAGACAAAGATCCACTCACCCTTAGACTATCATTTAAACGATATGTACAAGTTATGACAAAATACAATCAATTTATATATAATATCGTTTTATAATGTACAGAATAATTGAATGTAATTAACAGTCAGAAAGATACAATTTTCTCCTCTGATTATCCTATATGTAAATGTAAGTTTTATTGCTCATTTATTTTCGGTGAACTGAGGCAATCTCGTCATATCCATTTCTCTTTGTTGCCAAAATCTTCAGTTACACGTGAGTTTGTTTATTTTAATCAACTCCACTTGTCAAAGTGCCATTAATCTATTATCTTCATGATTTTAAAGATTGCAAACAAAAATCTGATGGATTATCGACCACAAACTGCCTGACTTTGGGTCTTTCATTGTTTGTTGACATAATGCATTTCGAGCCGGATCATGTGATCCATTTCTGCTCGCTGATTGGCTGCTACGATTGACTGGTGTGCGCAGGCGCAGAATACCAGGAAATATTCAGGGTTGCAATTGTTTTCTAAATCCGAGGAAGAAGTGTACGGAAGGTAAGACTCCTTCAGCAACACTTATAGTCGAATAAAATCTTATCTGACACGTCCAGCGGTCTTCTAACCTATTTACTGATTATAATTAGCGAAACTAACTATATTTGTACGACTTTTTTTTTAGTTGGTGTGACTTCCAACGTCGCCTTCGTGCACATCTTAGCGATCGATTCCGCTGTGACGAAACTACATATTTAAACGTGAAATTTGGAGACGTATATATATATATATATACAAGGGATATATTTATCTTTGTCCCAGCTGAACTTGTTTAATAGTGTGGACTTTCTTTTTTCTTACTGTCGAAACAGTCCACTGTTTCTGGACTTGATGACTGAACGGTGACGCACACTTTTCAAACTGTACGTGTCATGGTGCTGTATGCAGTGAAGTGGAAGAATAAACTCAGTTCTGGTGGTTTAAGAACATTAAAGAAGTTCGGACGCCTCAGTCTACTTCCAAATTGCAGTGCAAACAGTGCAAAAAATATTTAATTAATATAAACTAAGGTTGGAACTAATTTATATTTGATAATATGTTTTTTTTTAAATAAATGTGTAATGATAAAATTCTTAACAGACTATTCACCTTATACATCACCTATAGAGGGCTGATACTGGAAAAATTAGAGGTCAATAAGTTGTTTTTCAAGGGATGTCATGTGTTCTCATGTGATGCTCTCTCTGAAGAAAATATAGTTGCCTGCAGCTTTCAAAGTCATTATTCATGATAGTCATTCACATGGATCAATCTCAGGAATTCTTCCTCTCAGAAGTATCAAAACAAAAGAATCAACCTGTAACATGATTCACTTCACCTGTCGGAGGTCATAATGTTCTGCCCGGTTGTGTTTATGTCCACATACCTGATTTTTTTTTGGGGCAAGTCCTCAGTAGAGGAAGGGCGTAAGAAGCAGGGAAGTCATATCAATATATATATGATTTGATATCCCGACTATCCTCGCAAGGTTCCTTCAACACATAGTAAACATGATTGTTGAAATTATTTTAGAAAATGCACTTCATATATATTCTACACCATCACACACACACCTTCAACTGTGAATCAGACATCCCTTAGTCGAATGTATCCAATCAAAGGCATTGAGTGAAAGGCATTTGTTTGTTATGTTTTACATCAAAGGTATTGAAGTAGTTATTGAAAACAGAAGTGGGATGTTGGCTTGGAGGAGTTACTACAAATTACAAAGCTGATACAAAGATCATCACACTAGATATGTGAAGAGTCCTAATACACAAATGCTGGTGAGCAATTAGGCAAGAAATGTATTGTGAGAACATTTCTAAATATTTTAAAATATTTTTGGATTGATTCTTTATTTCGAACATATGAATAAAATAATTAAAAATGAAAGGAATAGACGTATGAAATAAATCACACGTATTATAGTGTCCCGAAAAACAAGACCAATATTCAAATCAAATGAAAATATTTCCTTTTCAATTTAGAATGAAACTGTTTGTGGCATTGCTTTTAAAAGTGATAGCGGAACAGAATAGTGAAATGTTTCAGTCAAAGCATCATTAGAAATCATCTCACCCTATCTCACACTTTAACATTTCTTGGATCACAGCAGAGTATAGAAAATAGAATGTCTAACATAAGAGAGGATGTCAGACATGATATTTTCCTCTGGGACCCACCTCTCTGTCAGGTCCTTGTCTTCAAACGGCACACTATCAGTTATTTGCTTGACTTTCTCCGGAGCTGTGTAGGATTCTGTGTCCCAGAGAGGACAGAGCGTGACGGTCAGACAGACCCCCCCCCCCCCCCCCCCCCACCCCCCCCCCCCCCCCCCCCCCCCATCTGTGATGGTCCAGAGAGCTGTGGTCGAGCCCAGAAAGAGTGTGGAGCGATCAGTTAGTGTGTGAGAGGATTTTCACAGTCAACCTGTTTGAATAGCCTGTCCAGGCCTTTCAGAAACTGCTGGTCTGGCTGTCATGTGCAGCGCAAAGTGGGGAAGTATGAATTTGGTGTAGCGGCCGTGTGTGTCTGTGTGCACAGAGAGTGCTTGTCAAATTGTGTGAAATAGAGGAAGCATGAGTGTGTGACTGAATATACGAGGACTCTCATGGACTGTTGTGTTTTGTTCCTCAGCTGAGAACAGAGCGGACTAGAGAGCTGTCATCTCTCATAACCTCTCATCCGATTTGGCTTTAGCTACATATTTAGATCTTTTTATTTCAGCCAAAGCTGACTTAAATTAGCCTCGCGGCTTTAGAAAAATGTTTTAGAGCATGCGTTATCGGGGCTAAGTAGCCCGAGCTTTCAGAGGCAGCAGAGGATTATGGGCAATGGAGCTGACACGTTCCTTAGGTGGAAATGGAGGTAAAGTTTCTTGAGAGTATTCCTGAGCTCCTGTCTTGGAAAAGGCCAAGTAGAGGAGTCGTATGGCAGAAAGGAGGTCAAATGGACGCAGTTTGAGTGGGAAGGGACGTCTGCATCCTTCTCTGTGGGTAAGACACACGGCTGTGTGTGTAGGTGTGAAGTCACAGTCAGGTGTTTTGTCAGCTTTGTATGTTTTCTCCTGTGATTGTTTGCGGGCTTGTTTGTCTGTCACACAAACAATGAGATGGATTATCATTTAACTTCATGTAACAGTGTGGTTGAGATTCTTTGTCATGGATCCAGGATTCGTTTAGTACTTTCTTTAACATTGCAACCAATGCATTTGTTTTGTCAAAGAATCATTTGTGGACTTTCAGGGAGGAATGAGACGTGTATATATCATGGGAAAGATATTCAAGGTTGTGAATATCTGGTGCAGAGTCTAGTAAACGTCAGTAAATCACAGTTAAAGTGACCAAGAACTCAGGCTTTTTCCCCCCCAGAATCAAAATACTCAATCCAAAAGTTCGTTTAGAAATGTGAAGTTTTATTTGGCAATTGGTTTGTGTCACTGGCAATGACACTGATACCCCAATGTGTACTAATATGACCATTTTTAAAGAGCAGCTGGCTGTCATGGTAAATTGTCACATCAGACCTTTTTTCAGATAGACCAGGTACTTCTCAGGCGACCTGAGGCAACAGACTTTCTCCTGAATCTCAGAGGAGCTCATCCGATAGTCAAACTGTGTCACATGATGTTTTTGTAGCTGTCGGCAAAGTTTCTCCTCTTGACTCGCTGAGACCTGTCCTTTCCTGCAGCAGTGAACAGACCTGCTTTTAAATGATAAATCAGTGACCCTCTGAGAATGTGCGAGGACATATGCTGCTTAATGACTCATTCTTTCAACTGTTTATGTAGTGGAACTCCTCCATGTGAATCTTTTCACCTGATAATCATGATTGACTCAGAAATAGTGACTGGGTTGTTTGTGACAAACCTCTTGATAAGTGTCTTTATTAGCTCTTGCCTTCTAGCTTCTGCCCTTTAGACCATTATCCAAGATTGAGATCTAAATGCAAAGGTCAGATTTGTTTGCTCTAAACATTAGAGGTTACTTGGTTTGCAGACAGAGGACACTCTTCTGATCGGAGCAAACCACAGACCTAAAATCCTGATATGTCAACATTTCAACATATATTTGATGTTCATTCATTCTGATAATACGCTCTGTTCACTGTGAACTAATGACATTGCTATCGCTTGCAGATTGCTGACTTTGTGTCTGTCTGTGATGTGCCAATGCGCCTCACTGTTCTCACTTCCTGTTTCATTTTGCCTCCAGTCCCAAGCTATGAATATTGTGGGCCAGTTTGCAGAGACGGTATTTGTGACGGTGAAGGAGTTGTACCGTGGCCTTAACCCCGCCACGCTCACCGGAGGGATCGATGTCATCGTCGTCCGGCAGCCCGATGGAACCTTCCATTGTTCCCCCTTCCACGTCCGCTTTGGCAAACTGGGTGTGCTGCGTTCCAAGGAGAAAGTTGTGAGTGCTTTCATTTTCCGCTTTGTTTTCTGTTGCAGCTGTGTTTTGCTCTGAGACACATCGTGCCCATTGCTTTGTTTGTAGGTGGACATCGAGATAAATGGAGAGTCAGTCGATCTTCACATGAAGCTGGGTGATAATGGAGAAGCTTTCTTTGTGGAGGAGAATGGAAATTTTGAGGTAAAACAGTCAACATTTCTGCCCATCAGATTAAGCTCCCATCATTTCCTATCACTGTTACCTGTGCGTTTTCATTCTTCAGTCTCAGGTCCCGGCATATCTCTGCACCTCCCCAATTCCTCTGGAGCTCCCCGAAAAGACTGAGGAGACCCCAGAGGGATCCACCGTGGCCGTGTCGTCTTTTCGCAGGAAGAAACGGCGCCGCAAACGAATTCGCTCCGACACTCACCTCAGAGAAGACAACTCCTCATCTGATGAGAGAGAACATGACAAGGAGTGGGACAGAGAGGCGGATCAGACAGGGGTGGAGAGTCCTGCTCCAGATCTTCAGTCACCGCTGCAAGCCAGGTTAGTAACAGGGTTGTTTCTCAATGGTGAGACACCTGCTGTAACAATCGGACAGCGATTACCAATTTAGTTTTCTGGATGTTTTGATAATCAGCTCATTTATGTTTGATTTGTGTCACAGTAAATCGGTGTACTACTCGCTGTCTGAGGAACCTGCTGAAGAGTTGAGGCCCGTGCATACCAGAGACACTCACCCTCACTCTGACGGAGAACAGTCTCCCTTGGAAAGGTGAGGAAGGTCGATTGTGATTGACAGTGACAGTAAATGTATTTGTTTACCGTTTTGCTCGCCATGTTCTGGAACAGATGCTTGTCAACATGGTCAGCATCACTTATTTTTGTCTTTTGTTTCCCTCCCTTTAGCAGCAATGTGTTTTTCAGTCGTCCATCGTCTCCCATGAGTGACTCGGAGCTTGTTGTTAAACCTGGAGAGTCTCCTGGGCCTCAGATACAGTGGAACTGGGGGGGGTTTCCCACGGTATGATGAAAACTTCAAACACTCACACACATATCTGTGATGAAGATGACATGGATTTGTCTCTTATTGCTCTCTGCCCTCCCTCTTCACAGCTGTGTCCGTCCAAGAGGTCACAAGTGGACTTGGAGCATATCTCTCCTTCAACCAGTTCTCATTTCCGTACCATTGAACGACAAGAGTCCTTCGACCTGGGCTTGCAGCCTGCGATCAACTGTAGCAGTGAGGGCAGCGTAACAGTGGTCAGACCACAACCCATCACTCAGTCACCCAGCACACCTCTGTCCTTTGAATTGCACTCTCACGATGACAATTCCAACCCCAAATCTGAAGACTCAAGACAAACTGTTGAAACTGCAACAGAAGACGATGATGAAGAAGAAGAGGAAGAAGAAGAAGAAGAAGAGGAGGAAGTCAACAGAGACTTGTCTTTTTCCTCTGCTTGTATCGTCGACTCCCCCGATGCCAAAGAAAGCCCAGAAGATGATGAACATGAAAGCAAAGTGACTGAAACAGATGGTACAGTGAGTTCTGTCAGCGAGACGAAAGTCAAAGAAATTCAAACCCATATAGAACTGTTACATCTACACGAGCAAGATGTTTCACCTGGGCAGAGTAAACTGGGTTCGACCAATAGCGCCCCCACAAGTGAGGGTGACAGTGGGATAGATCCCTGTGCTGAGGGAGGGGAGGACGACACCGGGCCTGTGGCAATCGGGACATTGGACGACAGTTCGCCATCCATAGATGTCGCAACAAAAGACACAAATGGAGACGATTGGGCTGCTACTGAAGGGACAGCGGCCTCGTCCCAGGCATCGTCTAACGTAGAGAAACAGGGCAAGAAGAAAGGTTCCTTCATTTTTTTTGAAGCAACATATTCAGCCTCATTTTGCATGAAAGAAATCTCTGACACCATTGCCATACACCAACTGTTATATACCTCGCTCTCCCGCAGGTAAACGTAACCACCATCTTGGACCAACAGATATTTATTTGGATGATTTGACCACACTGGACCCGGAGGTAGCTGCACTCTACTTCCCAAAGAGGTGAGCGGACACAGGTCTTACCAACGTACTCATTGAAATGTTTTTGTTGTTGTGTTTTTCACAATTTTATTTTAATGTCATAGACAAATGTATTGAGGACTATTGTTGTGTCCCCGCAGTGAAGCGGAAGGAGCCTCGCAGCAAGGGGCGGAGCAGGGTTCCTTCTCAGGGAGTCAGTCACCTCACTCAGCCATAGATAGCGGCACAGAGTATCTGTCCGACTCCACCTCCTACAGCATGGATGTTAGCATGTCCCTCTGCGGTCAAGTGGGAGACACCAGCCAGATCACCAAAGGTAATTTTGTGTCATGCATGCTCCAGTGTGAGGGAATGGAGCGAGGGACCAAATCAGTAACCGTGGCGCCTTTGCTCTTAATCCAGAAAAGTTCACGAAGCACCTTGTGACCTACCAGGATTTTGCCAACAATCCAGGAATCATTGAAGATCCAAATCTTGTCATCTGCATCAACTCAAAGTGAATACAAAAAATGAGAATAAAATGAAATAAGATAAAGATGTTTTTCATGATTGTTCATCATCTTGCTGTCATTTTCCACAGTTACTATAACTGGGCAGTGGCTGCTCCAATGATCCTGTCGATGTCAGCATTTCAGAAAAACCTAACTAAGGTATTTTATTATTTCCAGGTCATCACAATAAACTTTAGTAAAGCTGTTATCTACCTAAACATTAAACAACGGTCTTATCAAGTTTTTTATACACAAAGACAAGATGAATGTAAGGTGATTGTAATGGGGATTATAATCGTCATTGCTGTTTGTGTGTGTGTGCGATGCAGAGTTCGGTGGAGCGGCTGATTAAGGACAAGATGCCCAAAAAGTCTGGACGCTGGTGGTTTTCCTGGAGGAGGAGAAACATGGATCAAAGCCAGGTATTTAGAATTGTAACAACTATAGACAGTCAATCAGACATGTAGTTTCACCATTTTTCTCATAGTTGTCTCGTTAGCTTGGAGACAGAAGATGTTAGGAGATTAGAAGCAACTGTTCAGTTTTTGCTGTATATGTAAAAAATAATCTTGCTAATGATGGAATATATTTTTTTTAATAGCAGAAAAGCTCAACTGAGACGCCTCTGGCCAGTGTTTCATCTACAGTGACGTAAGTTACCTCACAACATATCAAAAACAAGGTCATAAATCTCAAAACCTGATCAAGGTGGACTGCCTGACACATTTTCCTCCTGACAGACGGCCAGAAAGTCCCCAGAACATCTTGTTTCTAATGTATTTTGTGTATGTGGTTGTTGAAATGCATGTAAATGAAACGCAGAGGCTGTTGCAACATGAAGTGTGGATGTTAACGGGTCACTGTGCTATTATGTGACAAATCAGAGGCTTAATGTTGATGATTCATAATTTATTTTTCACAAAATAACAATGTTTTCATATATCTGTATCTTTGATTTGTTACTCTTTTTTTCTCAAAGAAAAATATAATTATATAAAAGAAAAAGTCATATGTGTTGTTTCTGTAGAGCCACTCTGGATGACATGGAAAATGACAAGGAAGCAGAGGAGGGGCAGAAAGCCGTTCTTGCCCCCAGCCTATCAAATGCCACCTTGAGTGCCACTCAGTGTGTCAACCAGATCTACCGTAAATCTCTCCGGCTGACCTCTGAGCAGATAGTAAAACACGCATTCACTCACACACTCACGCACCTGCACCCATTCATTTCATTCTCATTTGTTTACCTAAGACTTCCCGGCCAACCCATGTCTTCTTGTTTCGCACCCAGGAGCAGTTAAACCTGCGTGATGGAGCCAACAAGGTGGTGTTCAGTGTAACCACACAATACCAAGGCACATGTCGCTGTGAGGCTGCCATCTACCTGTGGAACTGGGACGACCTTATTGTCATATCAGATATAGATGGCACCATAACAAAGTAAAACCGAGTTGAATTGTCCAGTAGACTAGAAAAGCACAGAATTACATACGTAGAGAGATGCCCTGTTGGATATTGTGTGAAATCTCACTGCCACAATCTTATGGGCAACTTCCTGTCTTGCAGGTCTGATGCCCTCGGCCATATTCTACCTCGGTTTGGGAAAGACTGGACCCACGAAGGCATCGCGAAACTCTACCACAAAATACACCTGTATGTGAAATTCATTTAACTGGAAGATCATTTTTTTTGTTTGTCTTATTGAACTTTCACTCACATGAGTCATACTTGCGGTAAACACAGCCTGCGGGTGTGATGTCACTCTGATGTCATTCTTGTTGCAGCTGACTTATATTAAGTGCCGCTCCCAGTTTCACTGTCCGTCCTCGTTTTCATGCATCTTACTTTGAGCTTTTAAAAGAAGTGTAGCTGTTGAGTTGATTAAAAGAAGGCTGAATTCCATATGAAGTGTTAATCTCTTCTTGCGCATATCTGGAGAAAGGGGTTCTTCACATATGGTGTTGAATGTTACGTATTTAGGACCCTCATGTTACATTTCAGGAAAATGTACTTGTTTTTGTGTGTTTTGTGAACCTAAATTTGCTAATGTTGTCTTTTTTTGTTTCCTGGTAGAAATGGCTATAAGTTCCTGTATTGTTCGGCGAGGGCCATTGGGATGGCTGCCATCACTAAGGACTATTTGCAGTGGGTCAATGACAAAGGGACTATGCTTCCTAAAGGCCCAGTACTGCTCGCTCCCAGCAGCCTCTTCTCAGCTCTACACAGGTCAATAATACATACAGCACCGATACAGACAATATTACAGATTTATAAATGCTATGAAGAGACTTGTTGCTTTGTCATTTTAGTTGCTGTGTCATTACAGTTGCTTTGTCATTACAGTTGCTTTGTCATTACAGTTTTTCACAGTTGCAAAGGCACAGTTCTTGAACTAATTTCCCCAAATATTGAGCATTATGATTATTTACATTTATTTACATTTTAACAACAATAAGTGGTTAGAGGTCTGTAACCAGAAGGTCAAAGGTTAAATTCTAGCCTTACCCATCCCACATGCTAAAGTTTCCTTGGGCAAGAATCACCCATTGCATGCTTCCATCAGTCCTATGGACTCGTCAACTACGGGAAATAGCTAATAGGTTTGGTGCAATGGTACTTAGGTGACATTAACTACCCCACAACCCTATATTGGCTTAGAAATGTTGAGAAACGTAGTAATATGTGCTTCTTTGCACCTCTAGGGGGCACTGCAAAGAGTGTCAGATCATGTAAAGCAACCCCGCTGTATGAAAAGTGTAAATGTGTTCGAAGATGATGTTTATTTGAATAAATGTGTCTGTTCTGACCTGTGCAGGGAGGTGATTGAGAAGAAGCCAGAGGTTTTTAAAGTAGCGTGTCTCAGTGACATCAAGGACCTGTTCAACCCCCACAAACAGCCTTTCTACGCTGCTTTTGGCAACAGAACTAATGTGAGTAACTCTACAAGTGGCTATCGACTTCAGCTAAAGTCACTTATCCATGAGTGGGCTGTTTGTTTTTCCGTCATTTGAGTGTGTAGCAAAATTCTACATATAATTAGAAGAAATCAAGCATTTTAGCCGCAAAGGTACATGTGTATTGTTTTACTGTTCCACATCCTGTCTTACACCCAAGTGGTGTGATGTGGTACGATTTTTCTTCCTGCATCGATCTACAGTCAGTATCCCAGAATGGAACATATGAGAACCGAATATATGGGAGTCATTTGTAAATTTAGAAAAAGAATAGTTTCTTTCCCTCTTCACTCTGCAAATTCAGACGCTTTGTTGGAACACATAATGTAGCTCTGGCTCCTCCCATTTCTCACACATGTCTCAGATGTTTTGACACATTGACTGGATAAGCCTTGTGGTAAAGTCAACATGATATGGAAATAGACACACAGGCATTGACACTCCTGTCTATATGAGGTCCCAAAGATGACTCCATTAGAGCAACATACACCACACAAGGTGGGAGGAGCTGCCTGTGGATGTGCTGTGAAAACATTGAGTTCAATTTAAACACTGTTGGGTTTTGTTTTTCTTTTAATCACCTCCATTTCAGTTTGCTTCAGAGCTTTAGATGCTTGCATGTGCCTTTCCCTCATCACTCTGCTATACAACTCGTATTGGCTGAATGCTAATGAACATGCTGTTCTAATTTTAGAATAAGTTAATAACAACACATTATAATGAGAAAAAAAAGATATCCTGAAAGCACTAAGTTGCTGCCCTCTCTTTGTGTAGGACGTGTTTGCCTATAAGCAGGTGGGAGTCCCCGACACCAAGATATTTACTGTCAACCCAAAAGGAGAGCTCATCCAGGAGAAGACGAAAGCCAACAAGTCCTCGTAAGTCTGCAACACAATGTAGATGCAAGAGGGAAATATCAGAAATGCGACTTCCAAGTGTAGAACTAGTTAAAATCTTTTGTTTAATGTAATTAAATGCATGCTTATTGTGCAAGGCATAAGTGAGTCAACTCATGGAAAGAGGGCTCAACATACCACCTTTAAAACTTTAATGTTGAAATTGCATTGGTCCCATTGAGGGAAACAGCTTCTTAGATGTTTTGGCTGCTTGTCTGCAAACTATTATTTGGGACATTTATTCATCCAGTTATTCAAGCATTTTGAATCTGTTTGATTTGTAGAATAGAATTCAATGTCCATTTTATTGGAGAGATCCTCTACTGTAATACTGCCCCACCAACACTACGGCACTGAAACCTCGTGTATACTACTGGGCTACACTTCAACACAAATGACAAATCTTGCTTGACTTTGGATATTTTGAACTGAACTAATGACAGATCAGTTTGGACCAATCACGTTGCCATGTGTGTGTTTTGCAGGTACACTCAGCTGAGTGAATTGGTGGAACATTTCTACCCGCTGCGCCCCTCTGAGTGCGGCACGTCCACTGCCTTCTACTATCCTGAGTACAGCAGCTTCTCCTACTGGAGGGAGCCCCTGCCAGAGCTGGATTTGGATGCATTACTGTAGACACACACTCATGTAACTAACCACACACACACACACCCATTGCACACGCCCCTCCCTCATTTTTCCAGAAAGGGATTTCAATGGATTGTCCCCTGCATGCCTGAGAGCTGCCTTTGATGGACCTGCCAACTGTGGTGCCTGTGTTTTGAGCCACTGGATAAAACCGGAGCACAAAGAGGCACCTGTTCCTCTTCACACTGCTCTGACATGCTGAGCCAAATGAAATGGTGAAATGCATGAATTCTGCATATCAAGTGCATAAACCATCATCTATCAGTCCCATAGCCCTTGTATTGGCTGTAGCTGTTTGCACAAAGAAAATCACCCGGTTGGACAAATGAGGCTTTAGACTGTTATTGTGCGTAACTCTATCATAGTCTTTCCAAGATGCTGATTCAAGTACTCGACTTGCATTACAATTCCAACACCAACACACATTTCTTCTCTTAACGTGGACCAAAATATTTGTATACAGAAACTGAAAAACTTTGTTTGAATATGTTCATTTGATGCTTATATTCCTGCACATGCCAAAAATGATGTGAAAACGACTCCCTGCTCTCTGTTAATGGAAAAGATCCCTGGTTGCATCTAATCACGCGAGGATACAGACGTGCCCACACGTTGCTGCAAAACAGACCTATTGTCTATTTGTTCGGTGGACAGCGTTAGGACTGTGCGTCTGTGTGTTCATGACAACAGAGAATGTCTTTGTGTTTTTGTGTTGTGAGGAGGAATTTTTATCGCTGCATGCACCGGGCAGCCAAATATGGTGTGAGAGAGAGTGTATCTAAACTGGTTTGGTTTATTTTGGCGTCCTGTTTGACCCTCATCGGACATGGTAGCTGGAGATTGTCTCGATCCATCTTGAATGTGGTTGGTTTTGTGTGAAATAACGACTTAGTCCAAGCTGCACATGGTGCGAGAGCTGGTTGTTGATTTATTTTTCGTCGGGCCATGCCGACTGTCGTACCGATGCTGATCAAAGCACATTTCAAGTCCTGTGTGGACTGATTGCCACAACACCAAGTTTAGAAATGTTTTACACTACATAGGACAGGCTGGGTCAGACTGACAATGACTGTGACTCCAGATGTATAATTGTATAAACACAACCATGGGGTGGGGGTTGTTAAAGTGGTAATTTATCCCGGTGCTGTGCCTTTACTCAATCATGACACTTGTATTTATTATATTAGCATATCATCTGTGTGGGGATGCCATAGAGATGTTGCTGTTATTTTAAGCCCTTGTAAAGAAATATAAATGAAATCAAAACACATAAATGTCTGCTTTGTTCATTAATATGCATTTTTACCGTGGTCATACTATTTCCACCGCTCTTGCTTCAATTTATATTATTTTATTTCATTTCATTTTATTTTATTTTATTTTATTTCATTTTATATTATATTTTATCATATTTTATTTTAATTAATTTGTATTTTTATTTATATTATATATTATGTTATGTTATATTATAATATGCTATGCTAAACTATACTATATTTTTATTTTATTTTGATATAATACATGTTACTGTATATCATTTTTTTAGGGGGCCGTCTTGTAGGGGGCGGGGTCCTATTGGTGCGTTCATGTTTGCGTCAGGACGTTTTATTGACTCAGCTCTGAGCAGGAAGAAGTGACGGGGGGTATCTCACTTCTAACAGGTGAGTCTTTGGATATCTTTTATATGTTTTTATTCTCTCCTCTTTCATGACGCACAACCTATAATTAATTACTGCTGTGAACAACTTCGCACCCGCACAGTGCGTCAAACGATGTGTTATTTTAATCCGAGTCGTCGCGGGGTTAAGATGAACTTTGATTTGTGTGTCGAAGCTAAACCGCCGCGATGACAAAGTAAACGTGTCCGATTAAACTGGGTGAAATATGATGCGTTCACGTCCCATTGGAACTCCAGGAAAGGGAAACTGAAATCTCGATGTAAACAGAGGCGGTCACTTTGAACCGCATTGCCACTGTAAATGCAGCGGCGGCCGCATTTGTCTTAACAAATGTTTGTCATTCAGAGTTGACACAGAGCAAATATTTTATGAAGGGTGATTTGCATTCTTGCTAATTCTATGGTAACTTTGTGCTGCGCTTGGGGACACAGGTCCTCAGTGACGTCCATAGTGTTGCCTGTTGCAAATGATGCACCCATACTTTACAGCATTTAAAGATGCAGTGTGTAAGATTTGGGTCATTTTTGAAACTTTGACAGCAAGAAAAAGTATTACAACACAATTACAAACTAACATTTTCATCTTCACCAAACTGTATTTGTCCCCCCTCATTATCCTTAAATGAGCACATCCATGTATATTTACATGAGGAGCGGGTCCTCTCCATGGGGGCCACCATGTTTTTACAGTAGCCCAGAGTGGACCTATTAAGCATCTTTTGAGTTTGAATGACAACTGAGGGCCACCGTGCATTCCCCTGCATGCTCAGAAAGGTGAGGTGACGGATACAACATGCAACTTCACCTCTAGATGTCGCCAAATCGTACACACTGCACCTTTTAAAATGTGTGTAATATGTAATCTTGACTCTTGAGTTGTCCTTTCTGACAGGAAGTGACTACATGTCCGAGTGTGACAGAGGCGACTCGTCCTAAAATGAATCCTCCTGAAACCCAGGAGCTGGAGCTCACCTGTCCCATGTGCCTGCAGCTCTTCTCTCAGCCCATCTCGCTCCCCTGCGGCCACACCTACTGCCTCCCCTGCCTCCAGACTTTGGGGGAAGGCCTGGACCGAAGCAGCTGCCCCGAGTGTCAGGCAGAGTATGACGGAACCGCAGCCCTCGTGGAAAACATCAAATTGAGCAGCATGGTAGAAACCTACAAAGCCAATATTGGAAAAACTGGCTCCACTGCCGACCCCTCTGGTGTCGTCCAGACAGAACCAAGAGATCAGGTCGTCTCAGATCCAGATGCCTTAAACTCAGGATGTGACCAGAACGTAGCAGCAGCTGGAGGGAGTCAGGAATGTGAGGGAAGTGATGGTTCTCAAGAGGTTCCCTTTCCTCCGGATCAAGAAGAAAGCGGCGACAAAGGCAGAATGAGATTGGATGAGCCTAAATTCCGACTGGCGTCGCAGGTCACAGAGCTGAACCTGAAGCTGGAGATGGCGGAGGATGTTCTGAAGACAGAGAAGGAACTGGAGTCGGAGGTGATCACCGCTAATGATCACCTGAGGCAGAAAGTATCCAAACTGTTGGAGCAGATTCAGGATCATTCACAGCGCTATGCCGCCGAGGTGACGCAGATGATCGAAGAAGAGCTGGGTCCGGGCGAGGCCGCCATTACCGCTCGAGTCGGTCAGGCCTCCGAGCTGAGGCAGCAGCTGAGGCGGGCCATGCTCCGAGCCAAGTCCATGTTGACTGAAGACGACGAGGCGGCGTTTTATGACGAGCTGGAAAACCTGGAGCCGCACATCGCGGAGTTACTGGCCAGACCAGTGGGTGAGCAGGAGGACCACATGGTTCCAAGGGTCAACCTGGCAGGGGTCTGTCCCAAGCTGGACAACATGAACTCCGATCTGCGGGAGCAGCTGGGCGAGATTCAGCGCTCCGTCCGGAACGCCCTCAACCCCTCTGAGGTGACCTTCGACCTGGAGACGGCCCATCCCAACCTCGTCCTCTCGGAGGACTTGAAGACGGTGACGTTCAGCCTGAAAAAACAGCCCTACCCGTCCTCACCTCACAGGTTCACCAGCTTCCTCCAGGTGCTCAGCACCCAGAGTTTCTCCGAGGGCGACCACAGCTGGGGGGTGGAGCTGGATGGCTCCCCGTGGATTGTCGGCCTGTGTTACGGCGGGAGGCTGGCGCGCAGCGGGCTGACCTCGGCCATAGAGCGCAGCTCCTGGTGTCTGATGTGGTTCAACAACATGCTGACGGCCTTCGACCAGGGTCGCGAGGTGCCGCTGAGGAAGACGCCCGAGGCACACAGGATGCTGGAGATCCAGCTGAGCTTCAAGAGCCACAGTCTGAGCTTCTACATCATCAGCGCCATCCGGGGGAAGACTCACGTGTACACGTTCAAAACTGTTCTGACTGAACCAGTGCACCTGGCCTACAGGATGCTGACAGGGCAACCAAAAGCACGTGTCTCTGTCAGCTCATAAGCAGAACCGCAGTTCTGTCAAGTATTGTTTACGACTTTATTGCACTAAAACAGGGGGAAAATATCTAAAAACCTGGAATTTTGTGATGAAATAAATGAATGTCCTTGGGTGTGTCTTCATTTCACATTTTCAACTCTTTCAAATAATTGATTAATGCTGATGTTGCCTCCCAGTCATTTTCTTATGTTGTTTTGTGCGATAATGATACACAATGATTCAAGTTTGTCCTAATACACTTTCAATGTGAAGTTTGATATATGAGCTGAGTTGGGGTTTCATCATATATGTATTTATGTAAACCCACATGGCAATAAAGACTATTCTGATTCTGATCTGTAATTTTACATTTAAAAAAATGTAGACAAAATGTAATTTATATTCATTTGAAATATTCCATATTCTGACAAGGGACTATACAGCTGTTAACTGTATACAGTTGCTTTTTGACTTATTTGTGTATTAATTAATAACCATATACAAAACCAACTAAAAGATCATGCCAATAGGTGATCCAAAGGCATTATTATAACTTCTCTATTGACTGAGGAAGAGCAAGGCATGTCAAGCCCAACTTCTCGGAAAGCCCATACGTCACTATGTAATCTCGCGAGATCTCGTTCTCTGTTCAGTCAGTGAGAGCGAGAGAAAGTCAGCTGACCTTACAGGAGAAATTCATAAACGGAACTCCTCAGCCCAAGCATGTCCCCGACCACCTATCGATGTGTCGATCCGTTCCTGTGTGTTTGAGCATGAGCTGAACTTTAATACTTTACAGAAACAATTCAACAACGCGTCGCTCTCTTGAACCAGGCTCCTCTGAACGGTAAGATGTTTTTTTTAATTTCAGCAGCAGAGCCTCCGTTACGTCGCCCCAAACGTCACGGCACTCTCGCCAGTATCATGTTTGTTTTGGTGCTAATGATTAGCCTGTAGTAGCTAATGTGAATTAGTGAGACACCTTCACTATCTACTTTGTTATCGCTGCTTTGTTTGTCTCGAAAAGGAACACGAAGACGATTTAGGTTCCAGTATCTGTCGACGCCAGCTAGCGAAGTGGAGGTAGCCGCGTTAGCTAGCTCCTGTAAATCCCCTTAGTGAACTGAAAATGTTCTCATGAACTACATGAAAGAACAGTGTGACATAATGCCATATGATGTGGAGCTACTTATACGTGTTGAATAATGATACATTTGCGTGTTGAAACTTTGAACACGGCGGGTTGGGAAGCCAGTGTTATTACATAATGTTTGCCTTAGTGGTGAGAGCTGTGACAGGAACATGGTTCAACAGTCCACATGTACACCACTGTGTCTAAAACATGTGTTTTGTTCTACTACTGTCCTATCACGTGTATATATAACCTGTTGATAATAGCCAATAACTGACATCTAAGACAAACTTCCATAAAATACTAAATACTTGTAATAATAATAATAATAATAATAATAATGATAGTAATCGTCCAAATAAAGTTACATTTCACAAATCAAAAAGTCACAGTTGAAATGCATAAAATCTATCCATGTAAACACTAAGAAACAAAGAAGAACTCAATTATATAGAACAAAATCATTAAATGTGTCCCAAGAATTTTATGCATAACGTTTTAGTACAACAGATACTTTCCAGCAATGTATACTCAGGGAACATGTAACTGTAAAGGTACATTTTAGAACTGAATTGAAAGGAAAGTGTATGTACTGAGTCTTGTGATCGAATGAAAGAAGGAAGTGAAATCACTGCCTCACCGTCTGTGAGAAATCAATTCATCGTGATATCTGATTTTGTTTTCTTCCCACAGTCTCTGACACCATGCTAGCCACAGCTGTGGTTAGATTTGCACAATACAATGGCAGCGTCACACCCACACCATTTGACAACACCTCAGCATTCCCAACCTATAAACCTGGTCCTCAAGCCAACATCACCAAGCCCCACAAATGCCTGCAAGTTCTGTACGAGGACATCGGGGACTCCAGGTAAAGAGTCATGTCATTTAGAAGGTTGAAACCCTGTTGTAATATAGATCATTAAATAGCGATGTAGACTTTATTTCTCGGACAGATATTAAGGAGGGTTCTGTTTTCTCCATTACCTTTATGAAGCTCTCTGTTGGCTCTGTTCATTCTGTATTCAGCTGGTAATGAAGTGATTACACGTGACTGTTTACCTGCTGACATCCATCTCTTTGTCTTAGGGTTCGGTTCTGGGACATTTTACTCCTTGTGCCTAACGTGGCCTTCTTCATATTCCTGATGTGGAAGCTGCCCTCTGCCCGGGCAAAGATCCGACTAACCTCCAGCCCCATCTTCGTCACCTTTTACCTACTGGTTGGTGAAACGATACACAAACAACAGTATACTGTCACCTTTACAATAAAGCTGTGCAATATGGCCGAACAAAACTTAGAGGAAATGTTGACATTAATAGAAGCACTCTTTCTTCTAAAGTGTCATGTGACATGTGACACCTGATTGTGACTTTGATTTTCACTTCTGTCTAAAAGGAAAGTAAAGCCAGTAAGTTCCTGATAAGGTTCTGCCTTGTTGGCCACTCTGCTGACCTGTTCCTTCTCAGTGACACATGCTTTACACTTTTGTTTCCAAAACCTCCCGCATTTGTGTGTTTGGATTATCTGCCCTTTGATAACAGACTCAGGAGGGAAGACACAGATACCTCAGCTCTGCTTTGTCTGGCAGAGCACCAGAGGAACACTGCGTATTGATTCTCACCTGCATGAAACTGTGCATTGTTGCTAACACTTCCACTCGAGCTGTTATTATGCCCCTGTTTATTGTGTTTAGTGGAATACAATAAGGTTTGTCAAATCCGTTGTGTGTCGTTTCTCTTAGGTTTTTGTTGTTGCAGCAGTTGGAATCACCCGAGCCATCGTGTCCATGACTGTCAGCGCATCCAGTGCTGCCACCATTATAGACAAAGTAAGAATGGGATTTATGTTCTTTTATGGATTTCATCCACAATCTCCTTGTCCAAATGAATATGACTGAATAGCCTCGTCACTTCCAAATTTCATAACACACTGTTGTTATTTGGCTGTTGTTTTTACACTGATTGACAAGTCCGTTAAATGTTTGTTTACCACAATTCAAACGAAGCTGGAAATCAGACCAAACAAACTGTGAAGTAAAATCCTAGATTATGCTGAACCAGACATGTTAGAGTATCTGTTCTGTTATAGCAAAATCCCTGAATTAGGTTAATTCTTAGAGAAAAGACTTGAGTATGTTCAGATTATAAATTGATTGAAATCGCTGCCAAAACTTTAGTTTTTGCTTCTACCTGTGCCAGATTAATTGATTTGCTCTGTTGTTTCATACACTGTGTCTGTGTATATATTTAGACACTAACTTGACTGCTTTGACGAGGGGTCGACTGATTATTGGCCTCACATTTTGCAGATTATCTGTTTCTGTGATTCTAACAGTCACTGATCAAATGAATTGACTGAAAAGCGAGTTGCTTTGGTTCTGTTGTAGCTGTGTCCCTGCTCATGAGGAATCCCCTTTGGCAATGAATACATTTTTGACCGCTTGTCCAGAGGGACTGCTTGAAACAGCCCTATCTTCCCTCATCACAAGACATGCACATTTACACTTAACCACAATGAAAAGCCTTGTATTAGTAGGAATGCAATGGATTGAAAATGGGTTAAAACTGGCGCATTCCTTTATAAATCATTGAATTACTGAATTTATGAACTTCACTGCTACTGTTTATGTAACACTAAATGAGTGACTGTGGTGTTGCAGCAGAAATGCTTCACCCTCCTTGCTGAAGCAGCAGTCACTATAAGCTGTCACAGACATCTTTCAGGCAGTAGCCAATGTATGTGACGAGAGCTGCAGCATGACCATGCAGAGCTTTCATGTCGAAAAACTAAAAAAGCATGGCTGACATTCCTCACATACCAGACTGTTCCCAATGAGGCTCACACCAATGGACATAATGTTCCTGCGCCACAAAGTCATGGCTGCACTGTTTGAAAATAAATCTGTAATTCAATAATGCTGATTTTCAGCCTCTCTAGTGAAGTAATGCAAACACAGTATATTCCTGGTCTTCCTGTGTTCACTGCACAGCTTGTTTTCTTCGCCACGGTGGATTCTCATAATGTTTGTTGTCGTCTCGATAGGTGCTGTGGGAAATTACTCGCTTCTTCTTGCTGGCTATTGAGCTCAGTGTTGTGATCTTGGGACTGGCTTTTGGTGAGTTTGCTGCACTGGTTCCAGTTCCCATTCAAACATAAACCAATGTTGTGTTTCTGTTCTCATCTATGTGACATGTGTGCAGACTGTTTTTCAGTAATGGCCGTTACTTTCTGTATACATCAGGTCACCTGGAGAGCAAGTCCAGCATAAAGCGTGTGCTAGCGATCACTGCTGTCCTGGCTCTGGGCTACTCCATCACACAGGTAACCACACATGACAGGTGGAAAACATGAGAGAATTCCATACCAGCGACCCCTGTGAAGCTGTCGATATGAAATGCATTTAATAAATTGTTTTAGGGCACACTAGAGATCCTTTATCCGGACCATCACCTCTCAGCTGAGGACTTCAACATCTACGGCCATGGAGGGCGCCACTTCTGGTTGGCCAGCTCCAGCTTCTTTTTCCTGGTCAGTGGCTCTGCAGCAGCAACATGAACGGAAAGATAAAACTGCTTGTGTTTGACGGATAACTGAATGTTGTTGTTTTTTCTTGTAGGTGTACTCTTTGATTGTCATCTTGCCTAAAACTCCAGTCAGAGAGAGGATATCTCTCCCATGTAAGTAAATACATGTCCATGATTAAAGCTACAGTGTGTTGGATGACATCTAGTGGGGGAAGAGTCATATGACAGTTGTTGAGGTTGTACTTTCTAAGCTATTGTAAAAACATGGCGGGGCAACATGGCAGCCTTCATAACAAGGGTCTGGTTTCTCATTTAGGTTATTTAAAACAGCAGTTCATACATCCTGAAGATTTTACATGTCAGTATTTTTTTTTCTTATTTCTGAAAGTAGACACATTGGACCTTTTTAATGAAAAATGTATGACGTGTTGTGTAGGACTCTATTATTTGTGTAACTCAGGCCTTCCATTATTTGGACAGTTTCCTCAGCAAGTTCACTTATAATGATAACAATATTAATACTTGGACTATTATTACTACTAATTATATTTATAGTAAGAATGCTGGGAAACGAGACAGGCCAAAGAACAAAAACCATACAGCTCGCCCGATAATTAAGAGTCTGGACTTTCACTGAGGTCGCTTGTTTTCTGTTTTGCTCCCTGTGTTTAGCCAAGAGGAGTTTCTATGTGTATGCTGCCATTCTGTCCTCACTGAATCTGGTCCAGGGTCTGGGCAGTGCTCTGCTCTGTGCTGGAATCATAGAGGGACTGTGGTCTGTATCATTCTTATTAACTCTGTGTTTTGTATTATATACTGTATGTGCACAGTACATGTATGTATCATAGAAGCATGGATAAAAAATGATTTATGTGCTCGTTTGGTACATGAGTCTTTTTCAGTCAAACACCATCACTGATCGTGTCCTTATGTGATGTGATTTTCTTTTTCATGTTGTCTCCACCGGTTGCAGCTGCGTGGATGTCACCACCTTCCTGTATTTTTCTGCGTTTGCTCCTCTCATCTATGTCACATTCCTCAAAGGCTTCTTTGGGTATGTACAGAAACGTATTGAAATATAGTTTCATATAGTTCCACTATATTCCGCTCTTGGATCTGACGGTTGCAGAGTCAATGACGAAGTATGCACTTGATTTATTATAGCATCCGACACTTTTCTTCTTTCCCCGTAGCTCCGAGCCAAAGATCCTGTTCTCCTACAAGTCGCAGGTGGACGAGCCAGACGAGAGCGATGTCCACCTTCCCCCCGCCGTCGCTACGACTCTTGGTCGCAAGGAGCCGACTGACCAGGGCCTGTTCTACTCCTCCACCCAGATTGACGGCTCTGGCTCTGGCAGCTCTCGCATGGTGGGAGCCTATCTGGACGATGTAGCCTCCGGACCGTACGGATCCAGCATCAACAGCATTGACGCCGACCGCTGGAGACCTGTCATAGCGTGAGAGAATGAAGAGGAGACGAGGTTCACCAGCTGAACTAAAATGTGATGCACATGTCGTTCGTCAGGTGGGACGGTGAACTTTGGAGTCGGACAAAAAAAGCAAAGCATTTGGACGAGATGAGTTAACAAGTTGACACTTAAGGAGGAACCTTTGCTTAGCCATTATGAGGAGGACTGTGAATTTCCTGCTTTTGTAACACTGTCGCCAGAGTGCTCTGCTGCTGTAGCTCCACATTCGGAGTAATGTTCCTCTTTGTGGCCCCTGGCAGACTCTATATTGATTGTGTTCCACATGATTTTACATGGGGAGGGAAGGGGGGGTCATCTCAACGTATTTTCTGTCATTCCAGTATCTTTGGTGATGAAGTTTTAGCCCTATTTTACTTACCCAAGTCTTAAAGCTCAGTCCAACATTCTTTTGATGACAGCACATCATCTGTACATTCCCACTAAAGCCTTTGAATAAGATCGACTGACCTCGACATCTGCTGTCTTGTTTTAGATTTGTGACTCTGTGTCACTGTGCCTCTTTACGTAGGGCGATGACTCAAGCAAATTCATTTTGATTGGTGTATTCGGTCTGCTGAAATAGGTGCTGTTTGGCTCGTCATCAAACGAACAGTGTTAGTGTGATGTGTGTCATTGCGATGTAATGAAGATACTGGGTTCTCCTTGAAAGCAGACGTCATGTCTGTGGAGCAGAGACAAGAAACATTCCCATATACAAATTCCAGTAGCATCTCAGGCAAAAGTTGTCTATGTCTTTACTCTGTTATTTATAATTCTTTGTTTTGCAATTAATTCCTTGCACCTGATAAATAATTTCTGTCGATGAATGCACAATGGTCAGCTTCGTAGTCCTTTCTATATTGTTGTCATGCGCCGATTAAAGGAGCAGTGACTGATAGTGGTTGCCTGTGCTCTCCATCCCCGGATACACCAGAGCACACCGGAGCTCAACCTCCGTTGCAGCTTGCAAACTAGAGGAGCTCTGCCTAGTGCTTCTTGAACAGGCCTGCAGCCTCTGACCTTGGGCTGGTGTGTGGCTGGAGTGTGGCTGTTGCTCTGATGTGGCTACAGTGTACGTGTGTGTGTGCATGTATGAAAAGAGGGTGATGTGTGTTTGCAGGCTATCGAAAACACTGTTGCTGCTGTAGAGCTAGCTAGCTTAAGACACAGCCAGCACTCAGGACCATTAGCCTGGAAGTGAGTGCACGCCATTTGGTTCAACCCTGTGCTCTCGTCATCACAGTGTATCTAATTTAGCTCTCCTTGCTGCATGATGGGTCACTGTTGCAAAGTTGAATTGTATGATCGCTGCTATCTCTTTTGAGTCTTTGTGAAAGTGTTGACAATTAGACCAAAAATAAAATATTGCTCAATTTGGGATATTTAATTGGTGGTATAATCTGTAACACTGCATTAAAGAGGTAATAACTTCTCATTCCCTCTGAGCAGTAGAGACCTAAAGCACTTGCATCAGTGATGGGCCATATCATGGATGGAACACTTTTCATGATTATAGTTATTTCAAATGTATGTCTTGGCTAATTTCATGAATATACAGCTGCCATACATGTTATTATGACAATATTATACTTGACTCTCTTCAAACCGCCCCACATCACATCCTCGTCCTTTTCTTCAAAGGAGGTAATTATAATGTTGGTTTTCCCGTAGACATACTTCTACTATGTTAGCTGGGAATGGAGTAATGTATTTCAGATAGCAGTGTTCATAGAGTATGGTGAGCTGTATGTATAAACTATAAGATTGCATTTATTTTTTCACAGTGACAAAAGAAAACAGTCAAAAATTATGCATTTAAAAACAGTATTTGCCCGCCAATTGAAATTACTCTATATTCATATTTGAGTACTAGTGAATATTGCTGTATTACCTGGAGATTGGAAATGCAATTTGCTGTTCTTGAACATAACTTCATTGATTTGGGTTGCAGTGCACATTCCAGATATGAGTTGTTTGTATTGAAATCATTTTACAAATGACTAATGTAATTTGCCATTTTTTTTAATTAAGTGCAAATGATTATACAATATTCAGCCCGTGCTGATGCAATGTGATGAGCATTGGATGAGCATCAGAATAAAACATGGACTCTTGCATGTGTGTGTTTTTGCAAATATGACCCCTGATCATGGCCTGTTTGGGTAATGCATCATTTAACATACATGGAGGATAGAACTCCACCCTGTGGTTGACTGTGGCAACTACAAATTTGATGATTTTTAACATACAGGGAAGTTGCTTAGGTATTATGAGCACAGTAGGTTTAGGAAGGTAAAGTCACATTTAATGAATGTGCATTTATTTATACGAGTAAAGAATATGATTGCATTGTGAAAATTAATTTGACACAAATAACTTTGAATAAAAGGTGAGGTGAGCTCATGTAATCATATAGTGCCCATCTAAGGTAAATGTAAACAAGCATTGTATGTGGGTATTCAACAATAAAGTCATCAGTCTCATAATCTTAAATTTCATTTCATACAATGAACATGGAAACATTTTTCTCCCTTATTTTAAATACACAATAGTTAGGTTAAATAACATTTGACGGGTTATTAACCTTTCTTAAAAATAGATTTGCTATTGTTGTTTTGTTTGTGCCAGTATATTAAGATAAATAAACTCTGTAATGATAATTATCCTTTAGCTGACAATTGAGTATCAGTATACTGGAATGCATTCCAGTATAATCTGTACTGCAGTACAGATTACTTTATTACCCATAATGCACCAAAACTACAATCCCCGTCTCCCCTTCTTCAGCTCAACTGCACGACTATAAATCATTGGTTCCAAATTATTCCTCTCAGCCAATCACAGGCGATGATACTGCTGAATGACCTTTATTGGAGAGTGAGGAACTCCACTCGCTGTGGCGGCGACTTCAGCGGGTCTGTCTTCCCCTGTGCGTCCCCGTGTGACCTCCGGACAAACGAGAGGAGGTGTAGCCGTTCTTTTATCAGGTCATTGCCCGCGGAGGGGGACCCACAGTCGGCAGATGAACATGGGAGGAACCGGGAGCACCAGCAGGAGAGTGTCGTTCGGACTGGACGAAAACGAGAAGGTCACAGTAATTGAAGGAGTGAAGGTAGTTCACGTACTGTATTATTCAGCCTGAAAACGCAGGGTGAAGTTTGAGTTGGCTAGCCACAGCTAGTACAAGCTAGTAATGGGTTTAGCTTAGCCGGCGAATGCAGTCACCATCAGGTGCTGTGTCCTCAGACGACCCCGCCGTCATACCCTCACTGTCTGCGAACACGTGCCCACGGACACCCACTGTCAGAGGAGAAGAGGTCAACACAAACACTGAGAAGAAGAATAACATGCTAAACTTCAGCAGGCTGTGATAGCTATGTGTAAACAAAATGCACTGCGTATTATTGAATGGGTTGTTTAATTCATCTCTATTTTTCCATCTACTTTTATCATTTTGTATACAGCCAGTTTGTGATCCTTTCATCCTCACTGAATGTGTGAATTGTTTGCTTACACTTATGTATTCAGCACATGGTTGCATGTGATTTCATTTTTGTAGTAGCCATGTTTTGTTTTTACTCTTTGTTTTCTTTCCTGTTAAAAGTGCTGTGTGACCAATATAATGACCTTTAGTGGTGGTGCTAGGCATCTCAGCTTGATGCCCCATTTTGAAAGCATCTTAATGGATGTCATGTTTAAAAAAATAAAATAAAATAAAAATTGTGTAAGGGGGCAAAATATCAACCAACAGCCAACGAGTTCAGACATTTTGTGTCCTCAGGAGAGGCTTTGTTTATGTGTCTGTGTGTTTTCCCACACTCCTCCAGCTCTCAGAGGATGTCATGCAGCGGATGCGGGAATCTCAGGGCGCTGCCAGCGCCAAGTCACCACCATCATCTCCACCAGAGAGTCAGATACCACCGCCAAGTACGTATGTTACCTCTCCTCTCTCGTGGACACCCCGCTGGGAGCCCCATCATGCCATCACATGCCAGTTTGTGAGGAACTCCCAGCTGAGTTCATTCTATATTCACTAAAATGACCTTGGCACAGAATCAACTCGTAGACCTGTATGATTGCAGGATTTATTACATAACAGTTGACTACTTTAATATTGGGTGTACCTAATAAACTGAGTACATGTCCACACGTAGACTGCTTGATAAGAACATAATGAGGATAAAGGTCATTGCTGCTGCTGTGTGTTGTATTGAGCTTAATCTTAAGCCTAATATAGGACATGGTATACATACATTTGGCAAAGTTTTTTTGTCAATACTAAGATTATCAATGTTGGTATGCTGCCGTTGGGTTTCAAAGGGGACTCGCATTTGTCAGGCTAAACATTTTTCCAGATGTCATATATGTAAACTGTAAATAAATCTTTATTTGATCTGTCCTCATTTGATCTACATTTTGTTTTCTCCATATAATTGATTTTCACACTGTTTGAATTGCAGGTTCAGCACCTACGGCACCATCCGCCACAGAAATACAGGAGGAGCTACGCAAAAAGTAAGTGCTCATTATATCTAGGTCACAGAGAGTTTATGTTGGTATCTATCAGTGTTTGACTGGACATTAAAAGTAACAATATGATTATCATATTTGATTTTGATCTCATCTGCCCTATGAAATAATTTAGCTTGGTATCGACTAAGAGCTGAAGCTGGTAACTCTCTGAGATATTATCACCTTTTTTAATTGTTCGAATGAAATTAGATCTTCATACACTATGTATATTCATATATCTAAACTGAGCCTCATATGTCAACACACTGAACTTGTAACCAGTGACAGTGACACATGTACAACATAGCAGACGCTCGCTCTAATGTGTAATGTTAATGGGGATCATACAGGTGCTGAGTGACCTGTCAACACTGTCAGAGCTGATTTATATTGTCAGGCCTGTAGCCTCACCACTGGAATGCTCTTATACTATACAGAGTGTTTTATAGATGAACAAGTCCACTGGCATTGAAATGTTTCCTGGAAATATGTTGGACATAAGGTTTGTTTATGTACTGTATGTTTAATTGATACGTGTTCATAATTGGTCACAGAGCTTCAGATAAACATAGTGTTTCTCACTCTAGATAGATGCATCACAACTATTTTGGCATCACTTTAAAAAAAAAGATTATCTTCTTCCTCTTCTCCTCTTTGCAGAAACTGTCTTACGTTACTGTTGTGTGATTGCTCTCTCCTGCAGCTTCGAGCGTCAGCAGGCTCTGGTGCAGGAGCAGTTGGCCAGTCTGGCTCAGAAGGAGAGAGAGACTGCTGCAACCACAGGTGTGGACGAACTGCTGCCAAGTCTTATCATTGAGAAAGGGAAAGTCCACGAAGAGAAGGAGAAGACAAAGATCCTGGTAAGTAGATCACATTTAAAGTTTCAGGAAGGGTCAAAGCGGTGACTGCACTTTGTAACAGGATCCTCCTGAATGTGTTCAGACAAATTGATTAAACCATTTTCTTTCTCTATTGTTCTTCATTTGTCTGCGTAACCTTTAATTTAGAGTAATAACTTAGTCACTCTCCAAACAGGTCTTTGCTGATTCCATCCCAACTCTCTTAGGCCTTAATAAATGTCAAACAAAGAGTGAATGTATAACAGGTATGACATATGACATTTTTACAATCACAATTTGAAACAAAAAGATTAAAGATTAAATAGAATTTTTAGAAGATTTAATAGAATTTTTAATTCTTAGCAGATGGAGATGATTATTCTCCTTCCAGCACCACCACAACAGCACCCTCTGCAGTTTCCAGTCATAACTACCACCACGTGTGGGTTAGGGTTGGGGTTAGGTTAGTTGCGCACCTTCTTCTAATGAGCCTGTTTTCCTATAATATCCTTATGTACTCAAGAAACTAGCCAATGTGGGCCGTGGGTTAAAATAAAAGTTGACATATGAAAATATGAACTCCTTATTTTGTCACATATGCGACAGAGCTGCAGGTGCCACTATCAGTTCAGTGTCCTATAATATTAATAATTTACATGAAAAACAGTATTATATGGGTGAAAATTGGACTTTGTGATGTTCCACTTGTACATGGAGAGGAGGGGGGTGTAGAGCCTGTACCTGAAGGCTCTAACATGGGACCGCCTGCGCCTGCTGTCAGTGTAACAACTGCCTCCTGATCCATATAGTAAAAAAGGTTGAGGAGTAATCATTACAGTGTGTGTGTGTTAGACAGTATGAGTGTGTGAGTGTGTTGTATCCTCTCCTGCATAATGACCAGTGGGGGAAAAAAAAACAAGAACAATGCTGTCTGTCTGCTTTGTATTTTTCAGCGGACCAGGTGTTGCATGCATATCAATCAATCAATCAGTTGATTTGATTGCTCTTTCCTGATTAACCCTGTCTTAGTGTTCTTTGATTGTTGTCTGTATATACTATATACATATACTGAGCAAAAGTAGAGATGTCACCATGTCTATATACTATATAGACTTGGTGACATCTCTACTTTTGCTCAGTATAAATCCACTGTACTTGTTGACACCATCTTATCAGTTTCTCCACCAGCAGAGCAGTGAGTGTAGTGTGTGGGAGGATTAATTAAGATTGCTCTAATTATGGAATGCACATGTGTGTGTTTGTGCACACTAACATTAATGCACGTGTTAACCTGTGGGAGGACGTCTCTGTTTTTACATGTTGCATTTATGAGCAGTGGTCAATTGTCGATCATGAACTTGTGTTTCCTTAACTTGTAGTGTTTGAGTTTCCTTCACTTATTACTTAAATGAAAGCCTGTGGATCTCTTGGAAGTGTTTCCCTGAGTCAGTAATGTTTCCAGTGGGAATGTGTTTCATCTGCATTCAATGGCCTTGCTGCCTACATGGGCTTTAGTTTGCTCCTGCTCCAATCAGCAGCGATTGAAACAAATGTTTGCATGGCCACGTGTTTGCAACGAAATGTATTTTTCATAACTTGGGAAAGTGATTAACATTTTCAGATGAAATACTGGCAAGACAGCAAGGTGATGAAGCTACTCCTGACAAGTGATGACACTATAAGTTAGGTTACCTTGTCTGACATGACATAACAGTAAAGAGGCTAGCAGTTGAATGTAGCCAGTAATGCTGTATGGATTCTGAGAATGACTTGGCTCACTCGTGTCACAGGGCCACGCATCTGATGATCAAATTCTCATCACTGTTGACCCTGTTATATGTCAAAATTGCACCGAATTTCTACATTGCACTTCTGTAACAGCCTAAAAATACACATGTTAAAAGTGAAGCTGATTAGAGGAAATGGATTATAGAAGTGTGGGCCAAATGCAGCCGTAGCTTTAGTTGATTTTGTGACTAAGTTGACTGCCACGTCTCTATCATTCTATGCAACACACTGAGACGCACTGTTGTGTCTCTTTCTCTTGCTTTTCTTCGATTAATCTGTTCCACTGCGTTTCTCCGATGTGTCAGCCAGCTATAATGAGCCTGGGCAGTTATATGGGTCCAAACATTTCATGATGTTCCATCTCAGTGAGACTCATGAGACTGCTTTTTTGTTTTGACATGTTTGAGCATCCTGTTGTCAGCATTTTGATTATAGGAAGCCTTCTTTTGTTCATCCTGATTTTAGCAGCATAATGGAATTCTCTCTTAATTGAAAGCGTATTTTTATGCTGCTCTGTCACATAAGACTTGAAGTAGATGTGTGAGATGTCTAAACAGCATACAACTTTTAGTGGTTTCTATGATACCCACCCCATCACTGCTGTCTTCACTTTCTGCTGCCTTACCCATTCCCACCTCGTCAGTCTCACCTCTGCCGTGGAACTCACTCATTGTTCATCAGCCCGATTTAGCTGCTGTCTTAAATGTCACACACTTGCTTTCGCCTAAGCCTTGAAGAATTCCCTCCAAAGATTAAAAATGAATATGTGCTTGGATTATGTTCTCGGCCGCTTTGGCTCTGCCTTTTAGGAGAGTGAAAGGAAGTGTGAATCTGATTCAAGAGTTCCTCTGCAATCAAATCTCTTTGCCTAGCAGGTGGCCCTCTCTTCCCGTCTTTGCATTTTCCATCAACCTTGCATCTACACAGCTGGAGACTTAGAGAAAAAGTCTCTCCAACCTCCCATTCCACCCTGAAGCCTTCCACTTTGAATGGGTTGGGAGCTGCCTTATTTCCCAGAGGAATTGACAAACGCACACACCCTGCTGTAACGCTTTCACAAAGCACAAACACACATATACGCGCGTGTGTGTATGTGTGTGTGTGTATATATATATATATATATATATATATTATATATAGCAAGCTTTCCCCCCATGCTGGCTCCACGGCATGCGGCCTGTGTTGCGTTGAGGTGATGAGGAGGTGAGGGAGGTGGGGGAGGCAGCACCTGTCAGGGTGCGAAGCGGTTCCCCACGTAGCCTCAGGCCTCCTGTCAGCAACACTCACTTTAGCCATTTACTCCTGTCTCAGCGCCAATCGACACCTGTGGGACTGTTTGTGTGTGTATATACAGTACATCTGTGTTTGTGTGGATCTGCGCATGTGCATGTTTGATTGGCCCGGTGTCAGTTAGCAGCGGAAGACTGCGTGTTTCGAGGGAGCTGCCAAGGTTCATCAACAGTTCAGTGAATGCTGAATTCCCTTAGGGTCCTGCTTATATTTGAAAGGTTTATTTGTCATGTAATGTATTTTAACTTTATTTGGTTCAATATTGCATTGGTTTGTTCAGCAGCCGATTCGCTCTTTCTGTGTCATACTTTTTCACGTAGTATTTGAGAATACAGAGACACTGACATCGGGACATGATGCGACCTCTGGCCAATCCTGTGTGTACCTTAAATACACAGGAAATGTCTTGTGGCTCATATCCTTTTAGGATTAGCAGCATATGATCATGGGAGTGGTTGTTCTCGCCACAACAAATATCTACCTGACAGATGGACATCATGATTAAGAATAATGTAATGTATTCAAGTTTTATTTGTTTGTTGCAAAAAGCCATTATGAATATCTATGATTCAAGTTACCACATACACGTACAAACAGAGGAAGGAAATGATGGCTGCGTGGTAGTGCTTTTTATTTCCCATATTTAGGGATAGTAAATCAACTATGCTGCATTATTCAATGATTATTTTCACCCTCAGTGGGTGTGGAGATCTAAGCTGACCGCATCACAGTGGTTGAACCCTCCTCCTTCAGTAGATCAATGCAAAAGCAGCCTCATACAGGGTTATGCTTGTATCACTCTGCACATTCAACTCTACTAACAATAAGAAGAATACATGTCATGTGGAGGGTGTTTATTTAGCTTTGCACTTATAATGAAACCTAAACCAGGATACGAGGCTGGCTACAGTACGTGCAGTATATTATTCTCCAAAATTCGTCTACTTTACTTCTTCCGTGTCACCGTCTCACCCCACCTTTAAGGCAGCTCTTATACAACCTGACATTTTCAGCCTGTCATCCTACCTTTCTCAGAGATATATTTAGCCTTTAGCAGTTACACTTAGAGTGAACACATGGAAAAGACAGCAAAGTTACATTAACACCTTGTGTTGCCCCCTCCTCCGCCCCTCTCCTGTCCTCATTAGCACCTCCTGCATTTGTTTTCTTCTCCGGACCAATCTCTCTTCTGCAGCTGTAACATTTGTGCTTCAAATAACATATTATTAGTATGCACAAGCTTTCAGTGCTAATCAAGAGACACACTCAGACAATAACAAGTATCTTCTTTAAGGTATTGAATTTCAAGAGCTTCCGGGGTAGGTGAGAAAAATCAATCCTAACTGGGTGGGGGGGAAAAACAAGCAGCAGACGGGGGGGGGGGGGGGGGGGGGGGGGGCTGGAAAATATTTGAAAGCTGCCAGTTTGCTTTTTGTTTTCATTTTTCTTTATTAGAGGTTTTTATCTGCCACTGATTAGTTTAATAGAAATCAATACGTCTGTGTGCATGAATTCAAATAGCAGAATCAAAAACAACCACTAAGCTTTAAAGAGATAAGGATTGCCTGAAGGTTCGTTAGCACCTTTGGGCAGAGGAAAACAATTATTGACATTAATGATATTTTTAATTTGTATTTTCAAACTTTTTCAAACCAAACAATTGAGACTATAACTATTTGTTTCATTGCCTTAAACAGGCATGTTGTAGTTTTATTGCAGACTTGGATCTTCCATTCGGATGTTTATTTACCTCGGAAGAAATTGTCTTAGCAATATCATTGGGCAAACTAGTTTAGTCCTCTTGCATTGCACATTCACACATTTTAGTTTTTTCTTCAATGGACTGATCATGTGACATGAGCTTCAAGTTGAAACCGCCTTCCATTTCTCCACTCAGGCTAGAATTTCAAACTATTTTCCTGTAATGAGGTCATGCATGTGCAGGCGGTGGCAGATTTCATGCACAGAGAAACTGTTGTCCTTTTGTTAAAAGCAAATAACATCTTGATATGAGAATTGTGTCATCTCGTGCGCTTTCAGCTTGAATGCGCGATAAGAGCATTTGGTCCCTGCTGCCTCACACCTCCTCTTTTTCCTTTAACACCTCCGCCTGATTGTTGTGTAGGCACTTTAACACCAATTCAGGTGGCTCTGTCACATCATGTTGAACTTCTCTCTTGTTGTTCATTTTTCAACCTTGGCGAAATACAGTTGGCACCTTTTCCCGTCCAGAAATGTGCCAAAATCAACACAATGGAGCTCAGTGGCAATGTTATGGTGTTAACCTGCCTCATGTTGTCTTCTCTGCCTCGAACTGGGATGAGCACCCTTACCTTGCTGTTTTGCCATTGTTGCACTTTGATCCGAATGACTCAGTAAAAATGTTGAACCAGGATGTTGAGCTCATTAAATCTCTCTTGAATACTCAGGGGTGAATGCTAATTAAATATGTTCTCATTGTAGAATCAAACTTGGTGGCCTTGTATTGGCCAGCACAAGCTGTTGATTGGTTTGTGATACACACATCCCACCTGTGGGTAGATGGTACCTTTTTGTAGTTTTGGCAATGGAGGGTTGTGAAGGTCTGGTGAGGGAGGTATTAGGGTGTGATCCCATCAATAGTCACTAGGTGGCATTGTTGAGACGTGTTTGGTTTGCCGGTAACCAGGATAATGTGTGTACCCTGCACAGTTACGTGCTCCTGGGCAACATGTTCTTGCAGCATTAATTCCTCCTCCTCTGGTTCTCTGTGTTTTTATCTTTCTCTATTCGACCCCTCAGTCTCTGTCCTTCGAATGTGTGTGTGTGTGTGTGTGAGCAATGAGCAAGGCATTTGACACTGTCTAAAAGAAAGATGATGAAAACTTGAGTGAAAAGCCCAACATTCATTAAAGTCAGACCTGCGCTGACAAACACTCGGACCCCAGTGGATGATGCCACACATATTAACAGAATTGCCCTGCTGCTGCTGCCACTTTTGTGCAGCAGAAATACAAGGATCTGTCACTTGAAAGGGTGAATGGTGTGTCTTTGCACTGAATATGTATCCTTGCAGTGACAAGACGTTCTCTCCAACCAGCAGGCCCCCCCTGCTGTCGCCATCTAAAGGACATTTGTCCGTCATTAGCAAATAAAAGTCTGTGCCATAGATCTGTGCCGCTCTCTCAGCTCATTCCCTTTCTCGCATTAATGTGTTTAATTGAATGGCTCCCTCAGTGTCTCCGTGCCTTCACGCAATGTTGGAATTCAGACAGAAGCCTTTGTCACACATCACATCTGTGATTTGTTTTGATTTGACGGCAAATCCAATGTCACTACCTCAACATCGCGTCCGTCCACATTTAACCTGCCTGTGGTTACATCAGTCTGTCCGCTCACATCATTTCAGCTGCTGTGAGCCTTTGCTTCTGAGCAGCAGATGGACATGTTGGTTTAGTGTTGTTCAGCCAAACCCGAAATAATCTCCGGATGGGTTTTTTTCCCTCTTGACCTAAGATTACCATGTATATGTCAGAAAGGACCATGAATTGGCTGTTTTAAGTAGATGATTTCAAGTAATTGTTTACCAGGAAGTGCCTGGTCTTTGTTATCATACTCTGCATTAATTCATCATTCCATGAATGTTATTTGCAGAAGCGGATGCACTCACCCTGAGGTTATTAGACAATAAACAACAAGGAAATTATAATATTTTTCATTGCAGCACCTTCATTGAACTCATGCTGGTATTTGCACTTAACTCTACCTATGTCCTATTTCTTCCTTTTGGCACCTGTGTGAGAGGACTGAATTTATGATCGCAGGCAGTGGCTGAGGCAACAAGCACATGGAAGCATCGGGCCAATGGGCTCGTAGAAGGAGAAGAGGCACAGTCAGGGACAGGGCTGCCGCAGCCGAGAGGTGGAGGGAAGAGACTTGGAGTGTGGCAGAGTAATAGATTCGGATGCCTGAATCCAGACTGCCAGCCTGGCGAGATGTCCAACTGCTTGTTAGCCAGAAGACGGAGGGTGGGAGTGGGGGAGACGGTGGGAGGAGAGAATGGGTGTAAAAATCCAGAGAAGAGAGAGAGCAAGAGAAAACAGAGATGAATCGATGAAGGAGAGAACAAAAAATAAATAGTGGACGGAGAGTTGTAAATATTGAAAGTGAGTTGGTGAACATTGCTCTTCAGTTGAGCCATGGCTTTTCTAGTATGACATCACTGAGAAGGGGCACACACACACACACACACACACACAGTCATATCTCCGATTTTTGCTCTTAAAGACGTCCACAGTGTAAAATACAATAGAAGTTCAAATGCCCACATTCATACATGACTAAACCCACATGTTATCAGCCAATGTAATCACAGACTTGACATCTTTTCTGCATGTTAAAGCAGTTCTGCCCTTTGTGCGAGCTCTGCGTCTCTCACACACACACACACACACACACACACAGAGTGCTTCCCCATTCTCTCAAGCGACTGTAATTGCTGACGAGCAGAGCGCTCACCGTCTGAGGAGATTTTGATCAGCGCAGAGCAGTGTGGGGGTGGGATGGTGGTGGTGGCGGTGTGTGTGTGTCTGTGTGTGTGTGTGTGTGTGGGGGGGGGGGAGCATAAATCTGGTTCAGAGGACAAATGTGTAGGAGTGGAATACCTCTCGCTTCACAGAACGGCTGTGATGTAATGAGACAACTGGACCAGACTTATTATCCAGAGGAGAAGTGTAAGGCTTCCCTGGTGCCAGCTCTCACATGGGGTGGTGGTGGAAGTGGTGATTTATGTCGGAACAATCACAGCACAGGTCAAAGGATTTGAACCCACTCCACAAGATTTCATGTCTTGTGGGAGTTCCAGTTTTCAGACGCAAATTGTGCCTCTTTAAATTTCAGTCATTGCTGTCTGACAGAAACGCAGTAGGAGTAATGCAAGCCAGTTTGGTTTATTAGATCTGATGAAATAGAATCACAAGTGTCTCATGTTTACTATGTGACACCGGTGCTTAACATTCAATATGTGAAACCTATAGTCATAATCTTAAAACACATTGTACTGCTCTGCTACTATATCTCGGAGGACAGGAACAAGAACAAAGATTTGTGTATATTTGTGTCGCAGGTGGAAACAATAACAAGTGTTTTTACATAGGCAGATGGTTGGTAAGGACATAGTTTCTTTAGAATATAGTTTTGTTTGGAACCTGTTATAGGGTGGTTTGTCATAATCTTCTTGCTCCAGAGGGAGATGTTTCTTGGTTTGAATCCCAATTTTGCCAGTCTTATGTGTAGAGTATATACCTGTTCTTTCTGCATCTATCTGTTGGGGTCTGACATGAAATTGACCGAAATTGACCTGTAGGTGTGAGTGTGAAAAGGTGTTTGTCTGTTGACCTTACTCCACGGTGTGAACTTCTAAATGTCAACTAGGAATGGCTCAAGTTCCACTATCACCAGTAAAAAGGATGAGTGTGTATTAATGGAAAGAACTTAATGGTAATGGAATATTGTTTATATTTTCAAGCAAAATCCTGACTCCATAGTTACCTCATTAGAAATGTAAATGTAAAAATATAATGACCTGCAAAAATGATCACGAGGTAAGATAAAGTATGTTTGTGTCGTAAAGTTTAGAGTGTGGTAAAAGAAGCCCCTCAGGATGACAGGATCTGGAAAGTATTAATGGCATGAGTGATTTCAGCTTGACTTAACCAGGACACTAAGTATGGAGACTGGGGGTGATTGGGGGAGGAGAAGGGCTCCAGCATTGACAGCTGACAGTGAGAGAGTGCAGAGCAGATTGTAAGGTTGATAGCACTGACATGATAGACAGATTGAGATCTTGCTAAAATCTAATTTTATTTGCACAAATAAAAATAAGTCAATGAAAGTGGAAGATGAATTAGAATGAATGGGATTTGTTAGTGCACCGTGTGAACACCTCCCTCACAGTTTCCTGAATTTGAATATTAAGATCCCGTCAGAGTTTAGTGTGACGGCATCACATCTTCTATTTATAACTTTGTGGGCAACTTTAAGTTAATGTGAAGAAATTGGAGCTGGTGAGTGGAGAAGACAGAAAGCGCCTGTGGTTACTGTTGCTCTTCCCTCTTTCTCTTTTTCTCTCTCACTTACTACCAGCATTTTTCTTCTCTCATTTCCTCCGTCCTTCATTCTCCTCTCAACAACAACAGTTCCTCTTTTTAAATCTCTCTCTCTCTCTCTCTCTCTCTCTCTCTCTCTCTCTCTCTCTCTCTCTCTCTCTCTCTCCCTC
>JAFBJT010107546.1:21582-32778 GCA_016785325.1 Chascanopsetta lugubris | reverse complement strand
ATATTTACCTCAGGGGCAGGTTCTCTTTATTGTGACGGCCATGTTGCATCACCATGTTTTGGGACAAACTAAATACCTGATGATACCTGAAGGCAACAATAGGTTTTTCTACTTTTGATGGGCTTCATTAGCGACTGGCTGGTCTATGTGTGTATCCACTTTGTCGAGACTGGTGATTGGACTGGGTGTGTCTGGCCTGTTGCCCCCAATGTGTTGGAGCCCAGCCCCGGTATATAGATTATATAGAAGTCGGATGGCCGGACCGGAGCCATCACATAATTAAGGTATAACTTCCGTAGTCCTCTAATGTGTCATTAATGTACAAATCCTACAAGAATAATGGCGGTTTCTGTCTCGCTCTCGAGATTTACACCCATTACCCGCTGCACTGGGCAGAGGCCAACCACTCCGAGATGAATTCCTAGAAAGTCTTTCCGGCCCCGACACGAGGGACCAGCTGCCTTAATTTCCTGCCGAATCAATAATGTATCTATTTGTCTATCTAGTTATCTAATAACAACCTCTTCATCACCTCAAAGAGCGGCTTCGCGATAGCACTCCATCAGCTCCGGTCTGAAAGCCCGCGCGAACCAGCTCTAATGTGGGATCTCCCCACTCAGACGACTTCGTGGCAGGTTGTGTTTCCGCTAAGAGCTCGGCGGCGGGGTGGAGTTCGGAGCCCTCGGAGCAGCTGCGCGCGGCTCTAAGGTCACGGATGAACGTATCGGCCTTGACAATCTCAGCTGAGGCCGCTCATGCCCGAGTGACACCGACGTTACCACCTGTCTGGGCTGTTTGCTAACATGCTCATCCTCGACAGGTCCCCGCCGGCAGCAGGGAACAGGGGTGCTGCAGTGGAAGTAATGTCTGTTTGCAGACGAGCTATCAACACCTGATGCCAACTCTCTCTCACCCCTCCCCGAGTACAAAAAAAAGGGGGCATTTTTTCTTTTACGGTATCGCCGCGGCTCGTAATTATCGACACCTTTGTGGCGACGCAGCTGATGTAAAAGACTGCATCGAGGAAATGAAGGTGCCATTGAATAAAAAGGGCCACAATAAGATACGGAGAGGAGCCGGGGGGAAACAGAATAGGAAAAATTAAATGAGGAAGTAAAAAGCTGTAAGATGTAGTATGTAGGATTTAGTGATATCTGGTGGTGAAGAGTCATTTTAAGGTGTTTACCTTTTTCCACTCTGCGCCACAGGAATCAAATGGTGCAAAAGTAAAATGAAAGTAATACCAGGGAATCAAGGGCCCAGTGTGTAAAATTTGCTGACATCCAGTGGTGAAGTTGTATGGCGCCGAGTCAAGGCTTCATAATACCCATAAAACCCATGCTAGAATAACAATTCTTTCAATTGGGTGATTAAACAAATGTCACGCACTGCACCTTTAAATCAGCGGGGACAGGGGTGCTGCAGTGGAAGTAAAGTCTGTTTGCAGACTAGCTAACAACACCTGATGCCAACTCCCGAGTCCCAAAAAGGGCATTTTTTCTTTTACGGTATCGCCGCGGCTCGTAATTATCGACGGCGCTTACGTGAGCGCGTCTCCGCGTAAGCTGTCCTTTGTGGCCACGCAGCTGATGTAAAGACTGCATCAAGGAAATGAAGGTGCCACTGAATAAAACAGGGCCACAATAAGATATGGAGAGGAGCCGGGGAGCAAATTATTAATTCAGTAATCATAGCGGGGAGGCTGGAGAACAATGGCGGCAAAACTGATTTGCATAATGAACTGAAATTGACCACACGGACCTTCCAACCGCAGCTGCTATCGGCCGATCCAGAATACATTACACAGGCGGACAAAGAGGTGCTTATTAGTCAATTCTTGCATGCGTGCGAGTGAGAGTGATGTGTAAGGGGAGGGGCTTTCGGCCACTCTGACATCAGTGATTTAATTTAGCACCATTGTGTTGGGGCAAGGCCATTCATCTGGCCGCATTGTGTGCACAGTGTGTGTGTGTGTGTGTGTGTGTGTGTGTGTGTGTGTGTGTGTGTGTGTGTGTTGTATGTGGAGTCTGACTGCTGTGTTTGTGTTCTTTGATAAGGCTTTCCACTGGGGCACTGCTGTATTTTTTTTTTACATTTTATTTTAAAGGCCAAAGTGGAAGGTGAAAAGGGGAGGGGCCAAACAGGTGTAAAATCCCTTTCATATTCGGGGTGATGTGTGAGGGCGAATTTAAATTTGGTTCTCTCAAAATCTTTAATCGAAGCAGAAAACAGTTAAATTTTTAATGCAAATATAAAAGTATAAAAGATGCATGACGCTTCTCCAATTTCCTCCTCAATCCATAAAATGTAGTCATAATAATATTATAGATGTAAAAGCTGATATCTTGCCTCGCTGATACTATTGTAGTCAGTGGCAATAATGGAACAGAGCCATAATGGACCATTCACCATTCAGTTATTCTGTCATATCATTTCAGCCTCTTACTGCAAATTGAGCACTTGAGTGTGCGTCAGGATGTAAAACACTATCTGAAATGGCATCAACTGTCAAATAAAATACTTTTTTATTTTTTCATTTTATTTTTTTTAAAGGTACAGTGTGCGCAATCTGGTGTCAGGTTCCACTCCAAGCAAGATAGAAAACCTATGGTAGCATCCAGTTCTCATGCAAACATGGTGGAGATGACCCATTCATTAAGGAAATGCACTTATCTAATCATTAGTACAATTATTTCATACTTCTGTCGTTAAAAATGGAAATGTTATCAACTAAATGTCACATACTGGACTTTCAATGTGTGTTTTGACTAATTGAGTTTGGTCCATGTGCCGTCCACTAACAGGGTGGAGGTGAAGTTTGTGACATTTACTGTGGAAAGCCACCAAAGGGCGGTACAAAATACTGTGGCAGTTTATATGAAAAGCACATTTCAATGATAATCTGAGAACAGCCACTGTTTGTGTATCTTGCCGCGAGGAAGCAACAGAGAACATTTACCTGTTTAAAAATGATTTGGCTGCTGCTTCTTTACAAATAGAAAGAGTTTCTGCCCCACCAGTCCCAACGGGTGTTCCATTTACACCTCACGGGCTGAACTGTATCCTTTAATGCTGATAATTCCAGCTTGAAGGATCAAGCGTGGAACACGGTTCCTCCGCAGCCCCTCCGTTATCTATGAATTATCATTCAACACAACAACCCCGGGACGTGTGCAGATTGAGCACATACAGATCTCACGGCGCTCGTGTACATTAGCCGAGCGCTAATTCGATGCTAATCCCGGGTCAGAGGTGAGCACGGACGAGCGTCTGCGACCGCCACCGCCGACTGTATCAAAGTGCTGGCGCGTTAGCGCTCTGAGCATCGGCTTCGCCCGCAGGACGCGAGTGTGCAGCACATCAGCAGAGGCGCAGGTACGCACAAGGTATAATGCTGAGCTCATCGCTTCAACATGGAAATGAAATATCAGTATTTGTGAGCTCATAACAGAAACGCCGCAGAGGGGGAGTGGAGTGTTGGGCAGCAGATTGCAGGGCCAAGTGAAGGCACCGGCCCACACGCGCAAAATTTGCATACATTACACAGATGATGCCGTACAAATGATGAATTTGCATCCGCATGTATCATCCGCATAGCTGTACGTGCATCTCCCATCACACAGTACAGGATTATGTGTCCTCTGATTATGCAGGATTGTAGCTGAATTGCATTACATTCACATTTTTCATGCAAATTGGTACGTAGTGCTGTTTGGTGAAATTACACAAGAGAGGATGAATGTGCGGTTACGTAAGCGAGCGCCGCTGCAACGCCTCACGTATGCAGGAGGAGTGAGTGTCCTTACACCGAGACGATTCACCTCTGGTGGGCTTGAGCTACTTAAAATCGTACAGATGACCTAACAGGGATAGAGCTTGTCACAGTCCAACACACTCAAGACTGATCCGTCCCCTGCACCGCCGCCGCGCTGCGCGGGGCCCCACAGCTCAGCGTCCGAGTCAGCCCGGTTTCACCCCTGCAGCGCCGACGTCCCCGCAGCTGTCTGGCGAAAGTGAGAAACCCGGGGGGACGCGGAGGGGACGGCGGCGAGTCGCGGGGAGCCGGGGCGTCTGCCTCTCATGCAGAAGGGCTGGAGGGACAAGGACCCTGCGCCCTCACTTGACAGCTGTAGTTAATCAAGCGGATCACAGCACACCTGAGTTTAGTGCGTACGACTCCCCCCGAGTCTCCCCGCGGCATTCCAACCGCTGTGTGTCCTGATACAAAAAGTACGGTGTGTGTGTGTGTGTGGCATAACACTAATGAGTACACACAACTGCGCACACTAACACACTAGGAGCTGCAGGCCTGTGATTAAAGGAAAGTCACACAAGTTGTTGGACAGAGCAACTTCACACATACACACACACGATTTCGAGAGTAAAGCAGAAGTACATTGATACACATGTAACTATCTCTCTCACACAAACACACACACACACACACACACACACACACACCCTTGAGGGACTGTAGTTAATGAGCCAATGCCCTTAAGGGGACACTTGGTTGTCTCTGCCTGGTTAAATAGGAGGATGCTCTCAATGTCAAACATCCCCTGTGCAAACACACGCGTGTTGCATGAGGAAGGTAACAAACCTCGGCGGTGCGTACGTCTCTAAATGTCCCTTTTTTGCGAAAGCCCCCGCCCATCCGCCTCGCTGTGACAACCCTTACGGTTACAGAAAGGGGGCTTATAAATATGGATGGGATGATAAAAGAGATCAGGAGGCGGGGGCGGAGAAATTGAAAACACCATAAAGCCGTCATCACGTCTATAGCATTCCTAATCAAAAAATACAGGCAGGAGTTTATGATTCTGGCGTCCTGCCTCGATTAAAAAAAAAAAAATTAATTAAAAAAAGAGGCTGTTACAGAAAATCCGTCTCTGCCACGTTAGATGAAGCCATCAAGGTCACAAGGTCGTATGTTCCTGCAACAGCCGCCGGGGATGGATGTGATGCACAGTGATAGCGTGTCACCACTCCGAGGTGTATCGCTAGTATCATTTCCAATAATCAGACAAGGGTGATAAACTGGCCATTAACGCACATGCACACATACACACACCTAGTGCAGCAGATGGATGTGACAATTAAAGGAAAAGGTGATGCCAATGTCACCATTACAGTGACACACGACCTCCGGGGAGGAGGGATTCTGAGAATGGATGCTGCAGCCAAAAGTTTACTTAAGCTGGTCAACAGCAGAGGAGAAGAGGAGCGAGACGTGAGCGGAGCTTTATCCCCGGTTCAATGTGACTGAGTCAGTAAGTTGAGACCAAGGCTACTGTCAGTCCCACTGCTGCGAGAGGGCAGAGGGGAATCCAATATAGTCAATGAAGCGATGGCATTATTTTACTGGTATTAGGGCGGACTGAGACTTGGACGTATTACTAATCCCTTTTTCTTAATATACACAGAAGCAAAGGATGAAAGTGAGGAGTCTGAGTGTGTGTGTGTGTGTGTGTGTGTGTGAGATCTGGGAAGACAGAGAAAGAGAGCTTCCCTGTCCCGTTATCTAGAATGGCAACGATCAATGCTAAGCACGGGACAGGATATCGATGACTCCCCCTGTTCAGCCAGCCCCTGTTGGTTTGCCTCCGATCAATTCAGCCCTTCACCGTGACCGTGCCGGCGTCGCTGAGCTGCTGTGTGGCAACAGAGTGAATTAAGGGTGGTATCATTCATAAAGAAGGAAAGTCTTTCACAGTAAGAGCCTGAGTGTATTTGGAGTTCCCTATCTTGCAGGAAAAGGAAAAACTTGGCTTGGTTACAGAGTGACCCACTCTGAAATCACTACTACAGCCATACCAGTCAAGTATTAATTCAAAATGAGTAACCCCCTGCACCGCTGTACATGCCCTGATGATCAGAAACCATGATCTAACCCATATTGCCCATTGCTCCAGCTCCTCTTTTCAGCCTCTGTCCGAAAGCTACTGTCTCTTTAAGGCCAAATAATGCCCTACTTGGCCAGTTGGACCACTTTTGGTCAACTGGTTTAAGAGTGCTTTTAATGAATAATGGTTTCCGATGCGTGAATGCAACCGCTTCCAAGGCCAGTAGTGGCCAAATGGTGGTACTGCAAGTTCTATGAAGGCCATATGAGGCATAAAAGTACTTTTGTAATCACATGCACAAAAAAACATCATGCGACATCACATGGTTACTGGGGAGCTACAGGACAGTGTTTTCTAAAGGGAGGAGGAGTTCGCTTTACCTTCTGTGGCAGTGTTGTGAAGTTAAGCCCCTCCCCACTGATACCACTCAGGAAATCAAGCAGCACAATTATCCCCCGTGATTGGCAAAGGCCACCGCTCGATTCAATAAAGCGGGATGAAACTTTAGACACCTGCTTTATTGGCAACCCGACACCTCACATCTCCGAACGGAGTCGGTGAATTAATGCAATCATCTCTGACGAAGGGCAATCAGGTCATGATTCAAGGAGTCGCTGTGATGCTATCTGAGGAAATTGTGTGTATCCTCCCATTCAGACGTCTATCTATTGTGCCACCTTTCATCCACACACATCGGACGAGTTAGAGCTTTGAAGCAGTGACATCAAACGATGCGAGGATTAGCGCTGTGCTAAACTAAGCGTTCCTTAAACATCGGGAAGATTTGGACAAACACTTCTGGGGCAATTTTAAGGACCATTACTATGGAAGAAACTTTTTGGATAAAGTATGGCACAACAGGCAGTAGTATCCTGACATGCACAACCACTTCTCTTCGCTATCCACAGACACCTCATGGCATGGCAGCACCCACTGCCCAATAGCTCCCTTATTATCAGGAGACATTAGTACAACTGTCAGGGGATGTCGTCGTGCCTTAAATATCCCAAGAGGCAACTCGGACGCAAACACAAACTCTGACGAGTACATGCGGAGACACTTGATTCCAACCTGGATGTTCCTGTGCAGAGCTGCAGCAATGAGTCCTTGCACGCGGAGGTAAGTTAGGATGCTAATATTTCCAGTTCCATAAGTCAATGGGTTTTCTGGCTGAAGATTTGAATAGCCTAAAAGACCTTAACATTTTGTTAAAGAATGCAAAACACATCAGTAAAAAGCATTCTCAAGACTTTTGAACCATGCTGTTGAACAACAAGTTAACAAGTAGCTAGCCGCAACAAAGGTCTGGGATATAATCGGTAATTTTGTGGGTGATGATGAAGTGTGTGATGTGATTCGCATTCATAAAGACGTATGTTTCACGAGACGATTCAAGCAATCACCTAAAATCCAAAGCATATTCCCATTGACTTTTTGTTGTGGGATAGGAAATTCTGGGTTCACCGGCAAAAATCCCCTCAGACCTCTATTGTCAGTGTTAGATCAAAGACCTTGGACAGCTTATCCAAACCCCTTCTGGTACGTGGCTCCGTGGCCTTGTTTAAATATTGACTCATTTTGACCTTCAAACAGAAAAAAACAAATCTGCACAGAGTATTAACTCATAGTGGAGGGAGGGTCTTGCCGACATTGATAAGCGAGTCCCGTTGGGAAATAAAGACAACGCGGGGTGGACAGCTAATCTGTGCAGGTTACAACAGAAGGCCCTCCTACGGAGGATTTATCACTCTAGAAGTCTCTTGTCACCTAAATGTGATGACGGATACTGTTTTACTTACTTTATTCCCCGTGCACCAACAAATCTAGCCCAGGAGGTGGAGGAGCAGCCAACGAGTGGGCCGGAGAAACACTCAGGTGAGGCAGGGGGAGGATATCTGTTGAGTTACAGGCAAGAGGCTGCAACCGGGCAAGTCAGCATTTTCTGGATCTGCAAGTCTGGGGTTCAGCTCAGCCTCTTTTATGCGAGCGCGTATGAATTAGAGATAGTTACAGAGGATTTCGGATTATTGCCGCAAAGCCCCCGGGTGTCAATCGTTCCGTCGCCATAAAGACTTCACCTCTCGCTCTGCCTCGTCTGAGCCGAGCCTCAGACGGAGCCTCGGCAGCGGAGGTACAAGATTCTCACTTTCAGACGTCGCGCTCTTCTGCGGCTTATCGGCGTCGCAGGCGCTGGAGACAAACGACACAGCGAGATGTTCGGTCAGGAAGGGGGAGAGCGACAACAATGGGACAATGCTGAGCCAGTGAGCCTCTGTGTCCACCCGCTGCCAACTGGAAGCACGTGTTTGTGTCTTGGTGTGTGAGTGTGTGTGGTCGATGAATTCCCCCTGTTCAAAGGACCTAAAGACAGTGAGGGGGATTTAGTGACCCAGGGTAGAATTCAACTGATCATTTAAACCTCAGGCTTTTAACTCAAAGCAAGAGAGGTGATCAGATTAGCTTTGCATTGGCTCCTTGGATATTTGCTAACATCATTGGTTGTTGATTATTTTTTTAAGTTCGTTTTAATTCTGCCTTTTTTAATATCATTTTGTATTACCGGGAGCTATTTCTGACTCTTTCTGACATGCGGAGCATTAATATTATGATTAATATGAATACTATTATCATAATAATTATTATTCATAACCTGCTGGTGCAACAATTCATGCAAGTAAATGTGCTTATGCTAAGTCTAATGAACTAGTCCTTTAGTTAGTCAATACGTCCTCTGAAGTCATCAAAACTTGTGTCTATTTATGGGAATGTACATGAAGGTGAAGGGAAAAGGAAAAAGGGAGCCGACTGAGCATCGGGCTCTTGATTAGATTTGAAGGGCACTGCATCATTACAGATGTATAGATTAAATGTAAATTAAGTTGACACTGTTTGAATAGAGGAACAATCACTGACTCCATAATTGAGAGATGCAAGCGTATAGAAACAATTTCTTGCAAGTGTCAGATTAGAAATTCCCCCTTCATGTTTTCGTGAGTTACGATGGCGACCTGTCCAAGGTGGACCGCACCCCTCTGGGATTGGCTCCACCCCCCTACAGCCCTCCATGGATAAGCAGCACAGCTGATGGGTGGATTTGGGTGCATTAAGCAAACAGGAGCTATCTCACTGGTTTAACCCCGACATGGAGTGACCACCTGAAGACAGGACATCTGTCTCTTTCCTAAGATGGCTGAACCTTGTTTTAAGCAGGCGTATAATCAGTGTGCACACTGCCCTTCTCATCATCTCAAGGAGAAAAGAAAATCATATCGAGCAACCCCCTCAAAATAAGAGTTTCTCACTTGTTTTTCGGCAAGGAAGTAACAAAAAGATGAAGATTTGTTTTGTTGGCTCAGTCCATTGATGACTTGAATTCTTTACCTAATTAGGTGCTGATTGTACAGCACCGTATAATTTAGCCTGAATTGCTGCTCCGCAGTTGATACGATGCTTTAAACTGCCACTTTCTCGGCCACTTTATTAGGTACACCCTGTGATCATTTCTGCAGCTGTATTATCTTTCTATCTTCTTTCTAACTGTTGGTTATTTGAGATACTCTTACTATTCTACCATCTTAAACGAGTATGAGACTTTAACATGACATTGCCGCTTTGTGGACATTTTCCCTCTACTGACCACTATCTGTAAACCCCAGCATTGGTTGAAACAAGATCAATAGAATTAATTACGTTAAGAATAAAGTCTTAGTTGGTATCTAATTAGATTTTCAACATTTTTTAGTTGTGAAAATCACTGTTGCACGGAAAAAAAAGTTTTCTTTAAAGAATTCTATTCGCACAACAGTACACCAAGTTTTAAATATTTAATGAATTATTATCATATTGTTATTTATTTTATTTTATTCAAAGTTGTCAAATTATATTCTGAGTGATATTAAATGAGACTTTGATGCAACTTTCCAAAAGCTGTGCAGTTGAGCAATGCACCTAATAAAGAGACCAATGAGTGTATATGATCTTCTGTGACCACTAGAACTCCTTCATGAGATCTGGACAGTGTGCGCAAGGACGGCATCATAATTACCTAAATCACTACATCAAGAATGTATTAGACAAAGATGTTGCCACCACAGATGAGTGAACGACCCGTCAACATCCACAACAGCAAACAGGTTGACTACGGAATTCTGGGATTATAGGACAGTGAATTGAAGAGCCACCACAGTCTCAATATCTTGCTTCACTCAGTTTCATCATCCATCCATGTGGGTCCATTTAAGAATCTAATATTTTCTAATGACTCGGAGGGCGAGTCCAACCCGCACACACATACACGCCGACCCCTGTTCTTTTCAAGGTCACACCGCGGCTCCTCTATCGCTCACAACACATTTGCATCAAAGCACCAGTAAACAGCTGCCAATTAACAAACAGCCTCTGTGTTAATACACACACGTCACAGCCAATTACAATGCGGGGAGATCTCTCTCTCTCTCTCTCTCTAACAACAAAATACGCTCACACCCAATTGCTGTACCTCACTCACACCAGGGTAAGGGGAGAGGTGGAGATGGAGGAGGGTTTAGTCGCATGGAAAAACAACAAATAGCAGCTGATGTTTTGAGAACAATTCGGTCGGTGGAGGGAGGGGAGGGGAAGGGAGGGGAGTGGTGTGGAGATGGGAGGGAATGTTCTGTGCCAGGAACAAGGCTTTCAGGATTAGCTCTGTCATGCAGCTACAAGGGCAGAAATAGTGGCTCGCTGGATGAGGCCTGACAGACGCATCAAAACACAGCACGAGGTGCAGCAGGAGCAGGAGGGGAAAACACAGGCAGGTACTGAGTGGACAAATGGCGCCTCTATGAAATCACACGTCCAAAGATTGCAATCATATGCTGCTTTCTCGGTGGCTAATGAAAAGGCAATAGTTGCCTAAATAGATTCTAGCAACAGGCAACAGAAAATATAGACAGATTGCCGCAGGACGACTTTGCACGAGGCCGTTCAAAGAAGCAGACACAGATCATTCTTTTTCTCATCTTGCACACAAAAGCATGCACATCTCCACGCACACAGTGCAATAATCATTTTCCTCTCGCTGAACAGCACAATTAGACTATTCGTTAGTGTCAACCTTGAAAACAACCCTCGTGCAGACAGGGTAATGAGAATTTATTAACATCCACAGCCACTAGATGGAGCCATCTCCCCTTTCCTTACCAATTTGGCTTCCCATTCCTCAACCGCTCAGACGGCTCAGTGCGGAATGAGCACTCCACATACTCAGCCGAGACGAGCCCATCTCACCACATTAAATGCTGTATAATACCTATTCCATATTAATATGCAGCTTACACACACACACACACACACACACTCACACACAAATATG
>JAFBJT010107546.1:0-20418 GCA_016785325.1 Chascanopsetta lugubris | reverse complement strand
TTTGATTTTTAATTTGATTTTGAGGATATACAAATATGTAAATCTTCAAGTAAACACAACCCAATACATTTTTGCACACTTAACCTCGATCTAAGGAGACCACCCCACACACCGGTGAGCATCCAGGGCTCGGACAAAGAACCTGGGTGTTCACCTCGACAATAGGAGGTCCTTTGGAGAGAGCAGGCCTCTCCTCTGGACATTTTATGACTCTGTGGTGGCCTCTGCCATCCTCTTCTCTAAGGTCAGCACGGACCGGGACAGAGAGAAACTCAACAAGCTGGTCAGGAGGGCTGGCTCTGTCCTGGGCTGTTTTTCATTGGAAATGTATCGCCTTTCTTTTTTTTTCTTTTTTTTTTCTAATTGCTCACGTCTTCTTCCTTTTTCCATGGGCACTTTAATACGTTATGTGAGCTGATGTAACGTGAATTGCCCCATTGTGGGATCAATAAAAACATTCAATTCTTATTTTATTCTATTCTATTCTAAGATTGAGCTCTCCTAGTATACATTGTAGACAAATTGTTTGCATATTATTATTATTATTATTATTATTATATTGCTTGTTACAGAATCCACGGAAAAAAACTGAATACTCACATTTGAACCATCACATAAAATACTAGTAATGACCCTTCAGGATTTGTTCAGCCATGTACGCTTGAGAAACTACCCACATTCAAAATGAGAAATCTTGGTCCAAACATCATGACCCACATCCAAATTAAATATAATTCATTCTCTATCTGCTGCAGCAGTGTCATCATGTGTTGGCTACTGTTCAACTTTCTCTATATACGCTTAGAAAGTTCTGGAAGCTGTGGAAGGCCCTTAAAGAAGTGTCAGCAGTAAATATATACTTTTTTGTCTGAATAGACGTCTTTTTTAATGTTTTTCATCTTTGAAACAGTTTGGAAAGAGTAATGCAAGGCCTCATTATGTGCTCGGCCAAAGTCAATAAACGAGGGTGTGTTGGGGGGAGTAACGTATTATTAATGATGACCTTTCAGCAACAAAATTAAAAGAGGCACTCGACAGTAAATAAAGTTCCTGCAAAACATCATTAACTGACTCGGCGTTCAGAGCCACAGCCAGAGTTCTCATGATAATGAGTTGCTAGCCAACACGCCGCCTTATGTCGGATGGTGATGTGGTATGATTTTTGGACTCAAGAAACAGAGTGAAAAAAGAATGTCTGACTGAAACCATAGAAACGGCGTATAAAAGACGGGCGTAGAGTCCTTCTTGCTGAATCTTAACTTCTCCTGGTTTCCGGCTCATTGAAAAACGGGCAAAGAGGCGGAACACACATGGAGCCGTGGGTTGGCTCGCGGTGCCATCGCATCACCCACAGTACGTGCCAGGTCGGCCCAGCTGACAGTCAAGAAGCCACACCCTCAAACATGCGCAATTTCAAATGTGGATCAAACCAAAACAAGCGAGTTAGGGAAAAAAATGCATCCCCCGTACAGTTGTCACGGTAACACATGTGACTGATTGAGACCAAAACCGAAGTTTGTACCTGACTTTAAACATGTTTCATTCGCCTCTAAAGTTGATCATTTTGACATGGGAGTCTATGGGGATTTGCACCCGTTTGGAGTCAGGCCCCCAGTGGTTACCCTATGAACTGCACATTTTTTTCACTTCCTATTGCGCTTCATCCATCTGCACCAGAGGCTGCCCCTCGATTGGAGCACAGATATTATATGTCATGTCTCCATCACTGTAGGATGACCGCTCTTAACCCACCCATTAAGCAGACACTAATCAAACCACTAACCTGCACTCAGGGTGACTGCCACTCCCATAATCAAAATATCAGAGATTCAAAATGGAAAATCATTTCAATTGCAAATGCAAATGCTGAAAAATATCAACGTACAAAATCCAGACATGGTCTCTAGAAACTGATGCTCCATTTGTCCATCTCTATTGCTCTAACATTTAGTCACGGGCTGGTGCAGCAGACAGAGGCAGAACAGAATCAAACCTGCAGCAGGCCCTTATCACCAAAAGTCATCCCGACATCCAGCACTCTCTTCAACACATGTTGCTCATCTTTTTCATCCAGACATATCTGTACTGATCCAGCGATTTGTTTTTCTTTTTGCTGTTATCCGGATTCATGCCTCTCTTTTCATCAGAGAAAGGAACCACTCAAATCAGCAGAGACGTTGGTCATTGTCCCGTCTTAGGTCTCCATTGAGGATGTGAGTGTAGGAGCAATCCAGTTTGCCCTCATCACAGTTCCATACTCAAAACAGAGAAAAGGGCTCTCTCACCCGTGCATCGGTTACTGTTGCGAGAGCTTGCAACACTTGCAAAACCATGCGAGTGATTTAACACCACACCTTCTCTTTGAGCTCCTCTGTGTGGACACGCAGAGGACAGAGAGTGCGGCATCTGCATGCATCACGTTTTCCACAGGAGCTCAGTGCTTTGTGTGCTGCGAGATGAGTTTATTACACAAGCAGACACGCCAGAGCGTGATGCATATATTGGAGAGCATCTGCTCCCAGCTCAGGATACAATAGTGTGACCACAACAAAACATTCTGCCTCACTCGTCTCGGGAATCCATCCAATATCTATATTACTCAAATGAAAAGAAATGTTTGACGCAGTTCAACGTTGGAAACAAAGAGAAACACAGTTACAAAGTTACACATAACACAGTAAAGCAGAAAGAAAAGACAATGTATGATGAAATAAGATAATACAAAGAAAAAAAAGAATAAGATTTACAAGGAAATTATAAAAAACAAGTGCATGTTGAGGAGCCTGCCTCAAGAAGCGTCAATTGTGTTTTAAAAGCACCAAGTGATATTAACTCAGTTAGTTTCAGATTATTCTGCAACATATTCCATCCTAAAAGTGCATTATGGTCAAATGCTTTTTTTACCCAATTCAGTACGGGCATATGGAATAGAAAGAAAGAAATGAGTTTGCGTATGAATAGGGTACAGATCAGTGCTTTTGCAATTAAGGTGTCAATGTAGGAGGGAAGTAGCCTGAGTATTTCTTTACAGATGAAAACATGCCAATGCCAGATCCTTCTGGTGGCTAAAGCAGCTCATCCCACCTGAGAGGACACTCACAGTGGGGAGTCGCCACTTGACATGTTGTAACAAACCTTAGCGCAACGTCATAAACAGTGTCAACTGTATGGAGGCATTGAGCAGACGCAATCACATATAAAAGATCTCCACAATCCAGCGCTGACAAAAAAGTTGCCGAAACAAGAGACTTTTTACAAGAAATGAAAAACACAACTTGTTTCTAAAATAAAAACCCAATTTTAGCCACAGAGACTTTACACTAAATTCTCACGGTTGAATGCAAATGCGCATCGTTGTGTTACGCAAGAAATGGTGAAATAATTCATATTGAAATAAGACGACGATGATGAAATGAGCACATCCATCTTGGCAGTGTGTTCCCATCAATGCAGGTTAGAGCTGGAGCTGATTCAAACCTGCGTCAGTTACAGGGACATTTGACTTAAAAGATGTTCCCACTGCAGGCACAACACATTTCAATAGGTTTACCTGATCAATTGAAAAGATCATCATAAAGAGTTTTATTTTGAGACGCAAATAAGCATAACTTTGGACTGTGAGAGGACAGACACGGAGAGAACACAACAATCTCCACACAGAGACTTTCTTGCTGAGCAGCAACAACCAAAATCACCATCACGATGCCACAGTCTCAAATCATATATTTATGGGATAAGGGCAGTGGAAGAATGCAAGACTCCATTACATTTTGCAGACGCAACAGTAGAGACTCGAGGCCCCAATGCTTGGTGTTGGAAAAGAAAAGTGCTGGATCAGTAACTCCCTGAATTGAGTTCATCTATTTGGAGAGCCCCGAAACCCAGCTGCACCGCCTCAGAGCTCCCATGCGTCGCTGAGGTTCCCTCCTTTCTCTCAGCCCTGCAGGAAACGTATGCAAATCACGCTCCAACACTGCTCCGAAAAGTTCGCCAGTTTGAGGGGGGGGCGACAAACAGTGACTTAGCAGAAAGCCCCCACATCATGGATGCCATTACTCAAACGTTCATTGGCAGGAGGCTCCGCATGCCTTCCACCACGGGCAGAAAAAGAAACCACGCAAACCAGTCGAGCCACAGTGGAGCGCCTTTCCCACCCTCGGGGAGCGTGAGCCAACGCAGCCCTGTTGCCACGGCGATGGCAAAGGATAAACACTGTCAATCAGGTCAATCACACAGGTCTTTATTTGTTTATCTTCTCTTTCCCTTTCGTCCGTGTCTCACACTGCTTGCAGGAACCATTCATTATGCTCCTGCCCGAGCGGCACGGTAATCTACCTGTGCCATTCATGAGACTCACTCAGCCCGACACTATCCATTCACGCAGCTCACACCCACACAATACGCCCCAGGTGTCTGAGCACATGGCATTACACACACAGACAACAGGCTCCTACCTGCAGTTGGGTGGCGGGTCCAGGGTTATCTCCGCCAGCTCCTTCTGGATTCTGAAACGAGAGGAGGATCTGCGTCACCGCCACTTCCACAAACACAAAATGAATCGTACTCAATTGGAATAAATCATACACACTGCACCTTTAATTCACGTTTTGCTGTACATGTTGGTTAATGCCTGTGTGCGCGCACGCACACACACACTTTTGTTTTGCCAATTCAAATAATTGTTTCATCGAATCAAAGAAAATAATCTATAGATGAATCTTTTACAACAAATAACCAGCAGCTCTACACAAAATACAACATAAATCCAGACTGTGGAATCGATCTGCAAGTGTACGCACAGAATACCTCATTGATTTTCTGCAGCACTGTGACTGAACACGGGAACACATCCTGTCACATAAGATCACCACACGGACGCGTGACTGAGTATTTGGCATTTTCTGCCCCGTGTGCGCATCGATTGATATCGATGTCAATAAGGCCACGTCGGATGAATGTCTCGTGAGACTGCGTGAGATTCTGCGAGACGGGTGTGGAACCAAGATGGCTGCGTGCACGTAGATGAAGAAAAAACGAGACTCTAACGCTCTCTGTGTTATGACTCTTGGGAAGCAACACGCGGAACACGCTCATGATCAAAGTAGCAATTTCTTGCCCAAAACAGACAAAGCACGGAACAGAGGACAAAAGCTGAAGGTGGAGGCTGGTGGCATGCGGCAGGCCCCGGCTGCAGTGTGGAAGGGAGAGGGTGGGTGGAGCTATCCCGGGGTCTTGAAGGCCTCCCAGCAGGTGCCAGCAATCAGGAGGGAATTGGGAGGGAGTCTCTGATGACCTGGAGGACTGGGGCGGTTAGCCCGGGTCGCAACACTTTGCCTATTGACGGCATTTAACAATGGAGGAATCAAACCTGGGAGGGCTGGAGGACTCCGTCGGCCAGTGCTTCCTGCTCCCTCCGCTGACAGAAGCCGCCCCCAAAGACCAGCTGACAGCCTGGCTGTATTCATTATCACACAGATCCAGGTGTAACAGACAGATACTCACATGAGATTATCTTTATTAATCCCCATGAAGGGGAAATTCATTTTTCCACTCTGTTGCTTGTTTTCTTTTTTACATGTGGAAAAGTTTATTGAGACACACAAATCAAACACAATCATGCTCACCCCAATCCTTCCCCCCCCCCCCCCCCCCCCCCAAGCGGTGGAGAATTCGGTGTCTTGCTCAAGAGCACCTCAGCAGCGCCCAGGAGGAGGAGCTGGCACCTCTCCAGCTATCGGTCCACACTCCACATTCCATCCGTGCAGGACTCGAACTGGCAACCTTCCGGTTCCAAAAACAAGCACCTTCTGACGGAGCGACTGCCGCTTCCTCCTTTGTGTTTATTTCCTCTCTCTTAATGACTGGCAACACATCTAATGCACAGCCCACCTGCAGCCTGTGTCTGTTTCTGCACACATCCTCCATCTTTCTTTTACGTCTTTTCCTTTCTTTTCTTTCTCTTCCCGTCACTCTCTCATAACAGCATCATCCTCGCTATCACCAGCTCATCACTGTACACACATACCCGCAAATTCTCGCATACACTCACTGATGTACCGTGCATGCTCCAACACCCTGTCTGACCACTTTGCCATGTGAACTTCTACTGACTCCCTTTCCTTTCCTTTTTCTCTTATTCATTACTAGGAAAACAAACTACAAAAATGGAGCCGCCATCCCCACAATGCATTGCGAGATCAGGTGCCCTATCGAGCGGTATAGTTAGGTTGGAGAGTGCCTCTGTTTGATTGACATCCGCTTGTGCAGACACACACACACGCCCACCCTCGGTTTGTGATGTCACAAATTGCCTTGTGTTGCAAACTGCGGGTTTTGCTGCTCCTGCTTCAATTACTCAAAAATGCGTTTGGGTCATTTTATGCGGTTTCGACCAGTTTATTAGTGTTACTTCTACACTACAACAGTGTGTTTAACTCCGAAAGCGAGGAAAACCACAATAGGTCCCCTTTACTGTATATATATATATATATATATATGTACACACATATGAGGAGCGTGTCCTCTTTTCGGGGTCTACCATGTTTTTGCAATTGCCCAGAGTGCACACACTAAACATCTTCTGAGTTTTAATGACAACTGAAGTCTACCATAGGTTCTCTTGCATGCACAGAGGGGCGAAGGTGAGTTGATGGATACAACATCCAACTTCACCTTAACATGTCACCAAAGCTTACACACTGCACCTTTAACTGGTGCTGCTGCACTACAGCTACATTTCATGTTCAAGCTTGTGTGTGGGGGTCCTCTGAGTTCACGGCTGAGCAGTGAAACGGAGCAACCAGAATAGTAGATGAGCAACTTTCAAGTTTTATGAGCACTTCAGGGGGTGTTGGGTCATGTTCATGAAAACAAACCGGTTGAACTCTGTCTAATAATGATCACACGGTACGATCTTGGGATGAGCACTGAATTCCAAATTTGGGTTTTATGTTTTATCATTTAAAGGTGCCGTGTGGTCACATCTGACAGGATGGACAAAATGCCTGGTGCAATATGTCATAATCACAGTCATAAAATAAAAGTTGCATTAAACAGTTGCAGCTCATTCAGAACGCTGCAGCTCGAGTCCTGACCAGAACTAAGAGATCAGACCACATTACTCCGGTTCCAAAGTCATTTTACTGGCTCCCAGTCAGCTACAGAATTGATTTTAAAATGCTGCTACTGGTCCACAAATCGCTAAATGGTTTAGGTCCAAAATACATGAATGACATATGAACAGAGCACAAGAATACCAAGCAGGGCTCTAAGATCTACGGCCTAAGGTCCGCTAGTGGAGCCCAGCATTCAGACTAAACATGGTGAGGCAGCATTTAGCTATTCTGCTGCACACAAGTGGAACAAGTTACCAACTGAACTGAGATCAGTTGTGGACATTTTTAAATACAGGTTAAAAACCTTTATATTCTCATGTGCATATGACTAAGCTCTTTTAAAGCATCTCAAACTTGTACTGTATGTTCTCTTAGTCGTTTTAAAATAAGTTATGATTTCATGCTGTGCTCTCATATTTCTTGCTCCATTTTAGTCTAAATATTGTGTTCCACTTTCTTTCTGTTTTATGCTTTATTGTGTATATCTTGATTTTATGTAAAGCACATTGAGTTGCACTGTGTATGAAATGCGCTATCCAAATAAAGCTGCCTTGCCATGCCTTCCACTCCTTTGTACTGTGTCGTTGTATTTAATATACATTCTAATAGTTTATTCTTGTGTCTTCTTTTTATACGACGACCTGTTTAATGTTGCTCTTCCGGCATGTGTAGGTTTGTGCTCTTACTTCCTTCCTGTGCTGCTGTACCTTACACAAATATCCCCACTGTGGGACGAATATGGGGTTATCTTATCTTTTGCTTTCTTTGGCTGCTGCTTGGATTAGGTTGGCTCAGTCCGCCGAGTGTCTTCATTATAGAATATTTTGCGGCACGTAATTTATTGACTGGAAATAGTCGTGAATCTTCATCGTGCCGATGACTTATTTGTTACTCTGAACTTATTCTCGATTTGAAATCCCACACTTAGGTCTAATAAATTAAAAAAATCAATGAATTCATTGACATTATAATTGCAAAAGTATTAACAATTAACAATAACTCCACCACCTCCTCACAGTCTAACAGGTATATTACATTTTTCTGTTCTCCCATCTCTTGTATTCCCCCTGCATCATCTTTTCACATTTCCCCACAATAACTCAAACTGCTGCAGGATGCCGTTATAACCAGAAGAAGAAAACACAATATAATTGACTGCTTCTATTGATCCTGCAGTCTGTTCACTCAGCTGTTTGTTAGCCAGCACATAAAAGATTATTTTCCAGTGTGAGAAGAGAAGAAATGACATGATTTATTGTTTCTGTATCGACGTGGCAGTGAGGGAGAGTGCAATGATTACATCGCAAAGAAACGCAAGGCTTACTGATGGGACTCTAAAGTGCTTCTGCAAATGTGTTGACACTGATGATTTAAAATACACAGTGACAAAAGACCCTTTCTAACTTTGCTTAATGGAGAAGTGTGTAAGATTTGGTGACATTTTGAGGTGAACTTGCATGTCGTATTCATCTCCTCACCCTCACCCTTCTGAACATGCAGGAGAACCTATGGTAGACTTCAGTTGTTTGGTATCTCCACTTTAGGCTACTGTACAAACATGGCGGCCCCCGCACAGAGTACACACTCCTCATGTACATATAAATCAACTGGCTCATTTAAGTGTAATGGAGGAAAAACAATGAATTCATGTGATGATAATTTCATGAAAATGTCTGTATGTAATTGTTTTGTAATATCTTTAGAAGTGCTCTGTGGTACATTGTGGACTTTTTCAGCGATATCGAAACATAAATCTTATTGGAGAGCTTAAATATATGTTTTATTACTTGTGCAATGAACCTAAGACATGAACCAGACTGTTTGAAAAAAAAATCTGAAATAAGTAAATAAACGGAATAAATTCACATGCTGGAATGATCACTACTAGTGATATTCCAGCATCGCGGCATCTGTAAATATGATCAATAAGATTTCCCTTTATAACATCATTCAAATGACGATAACCTCAGAATTGACACATGTAGTGAAAGTGTGTGTGTGTGTGTGTGTGTGTGTGTGTTTGGGTGGGGGGGGGGGGGGGGGAGGTAGAAAACAATGCAAAGTAACAAAGTAAATGAGGCTGAGTCTGTAGAGGTTGGTTTTGAATAATATATATAAACTAGAAATAAGCGATGTTTTCTTATACTACATCATAACAAATTCTACTGTGGTAGGAAATGTGTTGTATTCAAACACGTTCAGCACTGAATGTATTAGAGAATACATATTATAACTCACACATGCTGTGCTGTGCTAACATAGCAGTGAGACTATATAGGTTACATCACCTTGTGTTACTTGTGTTGGTCATGTACAAACAGATAAGCCTCCATGCTAATAACAACCTGCGATCATCTGTAAGGAGAACTTACTTCTTCAGCAGGAAGTTTACATATTTTCTCTCATCACAGATTTCCACCGTGAGCCAGCGGTGGACGTCCAATGGTTCCTGTTGTTGTTGGTCCTGTGGCCGTCTCACCTCGTCGTGTCCACTCCCAGTGTAGAGCCGGTCCCGGTTTGTGTACCTGTCCCGTCGGTACTGAGTCGGGATGATCTTCGGTTGCGTGTCCGGTTTCACTGAGTCAACACAATCCTCCATAGTGCCCCATTGCTGAGCACAGACTTGGGTATCAACAACAACAACGGACCATCACCCACCAAGTATTCTTCTTCTACAGTTGGCCGTAGAAACATGGCGATTAGACCGGAAAAGACATGGCGACGGTCACTTCCGGAATCATATTGTCCACACGTGGTTATTAAGTGTATTAACTTATTAAAGATTTTGTCTGGTTTATGTGTTAGGGTTTGTTCCACAAGTAATAAAACATATACTCACGCATTTTTGATATTGCTGAAAAACTCCACGCTGCACCATAATGTTTTTTACACATGAATAATATGTCCTCTTTTTTATCTTTCATAAATCTTAGATGACTTTATACTCCCCACACACAGTTGAAGGAAAGATGCACCAATACATTTGATGCTCTTGATGCAATACCAGCAAAGGCAATACTGTTCTATTCTATTCTACTGGAAAATATAAAAACATACATGGATAGATGTATAAAAAAGACACAAAAGGTGCATCAAGCAAATAAATGCACAATTAGTGAGATGATAAAAAATAAACAGTACAAAAGCAGTTATGCCATCTTCTATTATCGTATTATAAAGAGTTCCACATTGTAATGTTATGACAACAGAAAGATGAACCAACCTTCCACGGCTCACAATTGTACCATATTGTGTTTAACACTCTACAACTTTGTTTTGATGCCTACAAATGACTGTGACTGAAACCCAGGCGGTAACCTTAGGTGTTTAACGGCAACAGTTGGTTCAGTCCAACAAGCATTGTCCGACGGTCGATGCCCTGATTATGCTGTGGCTTCATCTTGCTCTTGCACAGCCTCTTTAACCAAACACTTTGTATGTGATAATCCCACAAGACACCGCAAGCACCAAACTATTACATTCCGCATTCCTTTAAGATAAGTCAATATTATCTGAGCCCAGCTTGTATCAGGGAATGCCGCCCTGGCTTTGGTTTGTTTACAGCAGCTTTGATTTATCACCTGAACTAGAGCAGTAAGCAGCTAAATATCAACTATGCCTGTCATCCTTCCTATAAAATGTTAACCCTGGGGGTCCTTATTTTTTACGTCGCAGCCATCTCTGGTGATAAGAAGAGGTCGCCGTCTGATGTGGCTGAAGGTTTGAGCGTCATACTGTATCATTTGTGCCAGAGGAGAAGGTTTACAAGGCCAATCAAAGGCTTCATCTAAAGTGGTCCTGTAGGAGCCACTGCGTTTTTGAGTAACAAATATAGTCGTTGCGGAACTCTATCATGGCAAATACAGGCGGACAGTTGGGATTTTGTTTTATACACCTTATATACCTTGTCCTTTTCTGGAGACAAAGACGATTTTTTTCTATGTCTTTTAAAAAAAATATCCGTAAACGTGGCATCATATCAAGAAATGTGGTTGTCCACGTGAAACAGCTGAGAACACTGCCAGGCCTGTGAGCGGCGCTGTAACGCTGCCACAGATAAGCACCAAAAACAGTGAAGAAGACACGGAACATGCGCACCAATTCCTTGCAAGGTAAACAAACACAACAAGAAGGTGAGGTATAAGAGGAAGTCGAAGGAGAAGAAGGAGGAGAAGAAGAAGAAGAAGAAGAAGAATTGAATGCTGATGACAGCAAAGGATAGGACAGCGAAAAAGGAGACATTCATGCGGACCAATGACGAAGTAGAACTGCTACTACAATTGCAGTTGGACAACAAGTAGTTTGCCATTGTTGTTGTTGGTGGTGGTGGTGGGTTAAGTTGCCGCATCGATGTGTACCTATTGGGAAGTCGAATATAATTCCAAGGCGTCTTGAGATATGGTCACTCTAGGACCCGGTTTCAAAAAGAAGCATATTCACGCTTCAAATTTGCCAGATTCCTCTACATTCGTCTCCATGTGGACTGGGCCTAAAGCCTGTGTCAAGTACTGGGTAATAAGGCCATCGGTGCTGGTACACCCTCTAACTATGTCTTGAATACTCACTTGCTCATGCTGCAACCATCCGCCTCTGGCTTCACTGACTCGAAATCTACGGTGCTGCTCCAGCTCAACTGTATCCAACTAGCGAGTGCTGCTTGCCCAGTGTAGCTCTGTCCTCTGAGGCTAAGAGACAGGTGGATGTGTGTGGGGAAGGGAGAGTTACCCACTATCTACACCACGCGGTGCACTTTGTTTTGCAGGCAAGAATCCTGACTGTCAACTGCCACATGTTTGGAAGTTTCCCAGATGCTCCTTTAAATAAAACATCCAATCTGTCCACCTAGGATGCCAAGTGAGCTCAAATAATGTCAAAATATGTTCAAACAGAGGTATAAACATATGATAGTTTTGTGATACGAGGACCAAAAATGTTGTTTTTTGGTTGTTTTTGTTGTTTCTCTCTTTTTTATTTCATTATTCATTGAAAATGTACACATCTATACTACACTATTTATGTTCAAATACTCTGTCCTGGAAATTAATTTTCAGTAGGCAGAAGTGTGTATATGTTGTTGTATATTTAGTTGAAATGTGTATGAAATAGGTGTGCGATTAAAGGTGCAATGGGTGAGATTTGGTGACCTCTAGAGGGGAAGTTGCCTAAACAGCACTCTGCAGGAACGGGTGACTTTACGGATACTACGTCCATCTTTATATACAATCTATGATTCTTTCTCATCTTTTAGATTCTTCTTCTTCACCATCATCTTTCTGTTGCTTTGGTCAAGTCACTAGAAACGCACATATTTAGATTGATATAGAGGCAACAGATACATGGAGAGATGTCTATGGCGTTACAATGAGCTTTTATTGTGCACTGCAGACCTTTCAGAAGCTGGTGAAATGCAGTAAATCAGTGTTGTGTGTACTTACTCATGTGTAATTTACAGTGAAAACAACTATAATCATGTTCTGATGAATAAAAGTACCTATGATGTTGATGGCAGTGTTTATCAGCTTTGAAATGTAATTAGATGTAGTCTTCCATGTGAAAAAACAAAGTACAGCTAACATTGCATAGTCATGAGTCAACTGAGATGACTGCAGGGAGAATTCCTTTATCGTGACGCCCCTCGTTTGGCCTGTCTCTCTTCAATTTCTAGGTGTGACCACAAAAAATCTGCCGGAGACCTCACATCGGTCACAAAGCATCTCAGTCCTGTGTAAAGCCAGACATGTATCTCAAATCAATGCACGTGCTCTACTGCTCACTAGTTTGACCCTATTTCAATTACTGTGCAGAGGTCTGGGGCACCACCTATAAAAGCTCACTGCCATAAGAACCACAACAGTTCATCAACTCTGTCGCCATCTTGCTGAATCCTAACTTCTCCTATTTCCCGGTTCATTCAAAAACAGGCATAGAGGCGGAACCGAGGGGCAACCTCCAGTGCAGATGGATGACAGACTCATGGACTCCGATGTTAAAATGATTAACTTCAGAGGTGAATTCAACTTAAAGCCTGGTACAATCTTTGGTTTTGGCCTCAGTCAGTCACATGTTTTCCCATGACAACTGTACAGGGGCTACATTTTTTTTCTAACTCGCTTATTCTTATTTCATCAACGTTTAAAATGAAACATAATTAAGGGCGTGGTCTCTTGACTGGCACCCGAGCCGACCTGGCACGTACTGCGGGATGAGGTGATGGCGCAGCTCCATTTGTGTCCCGCTTCTTCGCTCGTTTTTTAATGAACCTAGAAGAAGGAGGAGTTAGGATTTGGCAAGATGGCGACAAGCGATTCGCCCACAATTTGCCTCAAATCCACTCGGCTGAAATCAACGGGTGATGTCACGGACGCCACGTCTATCTTAATATACAGTCTATGTGCGGAACACACACCGAGCTGTGGGTGGGGTCCATGGTGCCGTCGCATCACCCGCTTGCCAGGTTGGCTCACCTGTCAGTCAAGAGTCCACATCCTTAATTATGTGCAATTTTTGTGTCAATAAAATAGAAATAAGTGAGTTTGAAAAAAAATCATCAACTGTACAGTTGTCATGGGAAAACATGTGACTGACTGAGATGAAAACTGAAGTTTTGAAGACTTTAAACATGTTTCATTCACCTCTGAAGTTGAACATTTTAACATGAGAGTCTATGGGGATTTGCTCCCTGATGGAGTCAGCCCCCAGTGGTCACCCTATGAACTGCAAGTTTTTTCACTTCCTATTGTGCTTCATCTGTCTGCACTGGAGGTTGCCCCTCCTTTTTACAGCAGGTTGTCAAAATACTGACATGTCCCCACTGCCTATATTACATAGGCGGCTACACACTGTTGGTTGCAGATGGTTTATGTGCAAACTGCAAACTGAAAGTACACAAAAAAGAGAAAATGTTCCGACTATTTGGCAAATCTGCCATCTGCAATTGAGGCAAGAGTGAACATTCTGAATTTCCGCTTCATTAATGATTTAAATGATGAAAAACTGCAGCAGTCTTTTCTGAATATTTTTTCCGTGCACGCACAGAAACTCAAGCTAAACACTCACTATTCCCTCAGACAGACGATTTCTTTTAAAGTCACAACCCAACTCAGATGCAAAGACTCAGAGAGCAAATAGCATGTGAGCAGACCAGCAGCAAAACAAAGCAATCAGGGCAGAGCAGAGTGAAAGACTGGGAGCAGCAACTCTACCTCTTGGCGCTGGTGGAGAGCTTGGCGGCAGTCTTGCTGGAGATTTTGGCCTCCTTCTTTTTAGGCTGGGTCTGGTCCCGTTGCTCGGGGCCCGATTGCTCCGGAGGAGCTGCCTCCCTCTGCTCGGCGTCCGAGCTTCCCCCACTGGTGTTGGGGCTGTCGTCCGGCCTCGGCTGCACCTCACTGGACATGCTGACACTGCAAAACGCAGAGGCACGTGCGGTTAGGGCTGTGTGCCAAATGACCATGTAGTATCATGTGGCCAGAGGGGGACAATCTATAGTTTCAAATGATTCTCACTGGTCATAAGTTCATCTGAAAATCTCATTTTATTTTAGTGGCAACTATGGATGGAAAGAGATAGATAGATGTACATGACAGTACAAGAGACGTGCAGGTACAAAAGACTTTAGTGACTTGAGTTTCTGAGTTTCCGCGCAGTGGTTGTTTTTCTTTGGCACCGCACATACAAGAGGATCATCAACATGGGAGCCTGTTGTAATATGTTCGAGGATTCCCTCGGGAATGAATCACAATGCAGGACCACCTGTGTGCTGCTACACAGGGACAACCGATGGAGGACCACCCCTACTCGGTATCTGCCAGACAGGTAGACGGTGCCGTGCCACCTCTACACGAGAAGCGGAGAAGGCTTAGCACTTAGCTTAGCAACCGGCAACGGAACAACTCACAGGTCCACAGTGGAAAAGGTTTCCCACGTTGGAGAACTCTGATGGGAAAAAACAACTTTGCTGCTGACGCAGAATTTGCCACTGTCCCGCTGAAGAGGTAAGGTGCCATTTAGAAATGACAACACTGAAAATGAAACTAGCTAACGAGCTAAAACTAATGTTTACGTAGCTTGTCAACAAATGCTCAATACTGCCGGTATGCTAGCATAGCATGTGTAATTTACTTTCTAATGCATCCTGTGTTTTCATGTTTGTTTATAACACATTCCCTGCCACAGTAGAATGAATTATGATGGAGTTTTAGAAAACATCAGTTCTTTCATCATTTTATTTTATTCAAAACCAATTTGTATAGCCTCGTTTAATTTGTTTCTTTGCATCCCCCCTACAGACACATTCATTCATTCTGTTACGGTGTTTTTCTGTCATTTCATAGATAAATCTATGAAGTGATTTTAAAATAACAACAGCTCATCTTTTTTTCTTTATTGATAATTAGTAGAACAGTTGAATGAGTACAAACGACAAACACTAATTTGTGCATGAAATGAACAACAGATATTGAAAGTAAATTATAATAAAGACAACAGAAATTATTTTTTCAATAAAAGTTTCCTGATCTTCCAGACACAGAAGCTGGGGACGACTAGGTTGGTTTCCATGGAGACATGTTACCAGTAAATAAAATACAAATGAGTAAATAATCTGAATAATGCTTCTCCCTGTTGTCATCAATAGACTCTCTAATATGTTCTAATACAGTGACGTCCTCATGTTCTGTCGCTGGACATGTGAAAAACCTTCTTCAGTGCAGTACTGGGGAAAGTGTGATAGTAATGATCAAGTTTTCAAGTTCCATGGACGTGCCCCTACACCTGCCACAAGTGGTACACCTGGCATTCCAGCAGAAGGTGGGGCACCATGCCGACGTGACGCTTCATCAGTGAATCCTGAATCAACATGGCTGCCTCTGCAGAAAGAAATGAGTGCTGATGAATTAAAAACAATCATTTGAATGGGGGTTGGAAGAAGACAGAGAGAATAATAATATATGTAATTCACTCCATGAATAACATAGTTTACACATAAATATATAATAATATAATATACAATAAATGGGATAAAAACCCAGGGAACAAACATGCATGTGCCTCCCGCTAAGATCAGACAGAAACGCTAGGAATAGAGTCAATTGTAAAAGTGCTGAACAAACAAACCTGTGTTGCTTGCGTCGAGGTGCTGTGATATGGGCCGTATCTACGTCAGCGATCCCGGCGCAGCTCTGTAGCTTCCCCGGTCTCAGGCCTGCAGCACCGCCGTGGCATAGCAGCTAACGTTAGCCCGGTGGCTAACCGACAGTAGCTCAGCGATCAGACCACGATCAACATAAAAAAAAAACGAATGCAGATGCCGCGACGCTGCAACGATAACTAGGGTGCCGATCGATGTTCATAGACCTTAGTAATATTGTAAATATACTAATATAAAAGAATGTGTCTCTTCTGAGCGGCTGCTTGAGGCTGTTGAAGCCATGGGACAGTCATTGCATCCGGAGCACTTGCAGTTAGTTGTAATACTCAAGCTTCACCACCAGATGGCACTAAAAATCCCACACTGCACCTTTAATGGGAACATACTCGTTTCACTTGTGTTGACATGTAGACACTAGAATGTACATTAGCAGGAAGTAAGTTTATAGAGCTATGACAAAATATTATAAATAAAATCACATTTGAATCTTTTTCTTTGTGTGCACATGTGGAGGCTGACGGACAACATTAACAGATTTAATGTTTTACGCTCAGACAAAAAGATGCCTGGTTTAAAGTAATTGCCTGAAGAGCATTGTGTGATGACAGTTGTGGCTTCCACAACCTTCATCACACGCTAAAGCTTCCATTGAGTGAGAGGGAAAGGGGGTTTTACTCACTTGAATTTCTGGGATGTGTTATTAATAGGGATGCAAGAATTAATCAGTTAAAATAACTGGCAGTGGATTTGGTCATTTGGCAAAGCCCGGCACGTTTTCCAACATTTATCTTTAAATGTGCACGTTTTTTGGATACAAGAATTAAAGGTGCAGTCTGTAAACTTTCAGGGTTTTTTGTCACTTCAAAAGATTTTACAAAACATTACAAACTGACATTTTCAGGAATTTCTATTCACCTACATGTATTTTTCCATTACCCTAAAATGAGCCCTTTTAAAGTATATTTACGTCTGGAGCAGGCCCTTCCTATGGGGGCCACCATGATCACATGACAAGTGAGGGCAAGCATAGGTTCTCCTGCATGCTCGAATGGGAGGGGTGAGGTGATACAGAACATGCGACTTCGCCTGTAGATGTCACCAAATCTTACACACTGCACCTTTGAGTCAAATAAAGTCCTGTAAATGAAAATAAAACATTGAAATGATTTTAAATCCATAAAAATGTCAGTACGTAATTGTTTTGTAATATTTTTACAAAAACGGCCAAAATCATACACACTGCACCTTTAAGGGCAATGGAAAAGAATAAAACACTTAGGTAATTATGAATGTATGAAAATGTCAGTATGTAATTGTTTTGTAATGTCTTTAGAAGTGAGAAAAATGACCAAAATCTTACACACTGTACCTTTAAAGTCAAATAATAAACACAGGGCCTCATTCCTCCTCAGAATCACCTGAAATGACCATCCGTTGGTCATGAACATTAAATCTCACTGCTGTCAGGCACTAACAAGGTCGTCAATACCCACATCTTTCTCTGTCTCTCTCTAGCTCTCTGCATGCATGTGTGTGTGTGTGTGTGTGTGTGAGAGAAAGTCAAGGTGAAGCCATTTCCTTTTCAAAGCTGCGTCTGATCGTATGAAAAATGTACAACACACACATTTCACAGGCTGTTTTCACAGAGATGAATATGAAACGGGGCAGAGGCGAAGACAGGCTGTTCGATAAACATGACAGCAGCTTTAGCAGGATCCCTCTCTCTGCCTCTGACATCTGACTAACAGCCACTGCAGTCGCCGCGCTCTCATGCCATTAACTGCATTTGTTGGTGATCTGATATGGGGGGGGGGGGGGGGGGGGTGATTGGGGGGATTATACGGGTTAGGGTGGTGCGTGTTGGCATCATTCCAAAGGTTAGGACACCTTTAGAAGGACTCTGGCAGAAGGAATCTATTTCATGGTACGCTGGGCGACTGAGGCTTGGGGATGGAGTGGATTGTCCAACTAAACAGAGGCTTGGTTGTTTGATCAGAGGCTCTTCCTGACCTCATAGTGTGTGGGCACGTGGATGACACAAACTGAAATGGTCCCCAATGGTCATGATAGTTTAGAGTGATTCACTTCAACTTAATAATCAACGTAAATGAGGAGATGGGGCCAGTGTCCATTAACCAAAGGGTCAGGGGTTCACACTCAAGAGTCCTTGGGCAACACACTGAATCATTTCTGGCCCCTCATCGCTATGTCGTTCAATTATGTGTGATAGAAAGGTGCATGTATGATGGCAAATGCGTGATTGGATCTTCAGACTGATCCAAGTCAGTCAGGAGGTAGAGTGGGTGTTCCACTAAACAGAGGGTTGGTGGTTCAATCCCATGTTTCTTTGGACTAGAATCTGAATCTTTAAATACATCTGTTAACCCCTGTGTCAATAAATAAAGTTTGATTTTTTTTTATGCTGTTATCAGATGTTTATTCAAACTTTTAACATCATGAAAGACGGATTTGTGGACGTAATTAATTAACTTTGTCAGTCAGGGCATTAATCAGTTGACTCTAGTGAAGAAGGGCTTTGAGAGGTCAACAGGTCTAGTCAATAAGACACATTAAGTGAGGGTTGGGTAAAGCGATAAGTACACATGTGGCAGTGAGCTGAATCAAATCTTTAAATCACTCAATGGACTCTGAATACATGTTATATATGTCTGCTTCCTGTAGTTCATTCAGATTCTCAGATACTGTTCTTCTACCTTTCACCACTTGGGACAAACACACATTTAGTGTCACGAAGATTTATCTCATAGTGACAAAGAAACATGCTTTTTAACAGTGTAACGTGGATTTATTTCATTACTACCGTTGTTTCTGCAGTCGTCTTAAATTATATTGTTTGGCACAAAAGGTGCTTTATAAATAAAGATCTACGAGTAGCCCCGACTCTTGCTTCATGATTATGACCCAAAGGGTGACAGTTAAGCCCCTTCAGAGAGAGAACCTGACAAAACACCTCACCCTTAAGTACCGATCTCAGCAAAGCAGAGAGGGGGGGGGAGTGAGAGAGAGACAGAGAGAGAGACAGAGACAGAGACAGAGAGAGAGAGAGAGAGAGAGAGCACTGCTGTGAGATGTCTAACGTGTGTCATATATCATAATCATAGCGGACACATAGTGTCAAAATGCTGGATTGCTTTTAGGTAAAGCACCTTTGTTTCGTCTTAGGCATTAATGTCTTAACTTAAATCTGCCATTTTAACTATAGAGTTACCTTAAACTCAACCTTTGAATTCCTTCTCATACCGAAATTCAAATATTTAAATGTGCACTGGTAAAATGCTGTGTGAAGTCGCACATACTTTCCACTCATCTCACTCTTCCCTTTCAGGCTTCAGTTATCATTAAAGGTGCAGTGTGTACGATGTTAGTACGTTTTTGACACTTCAGTCTGTACATAAAAATGATCTACTGACATGTTCACGAGTGTATAGTCACCTGAATTTATGACGTTCTTTTCACATTACCCCAAAATGAGCCCTCTAATGTATAGTGACATCAGGAGCGGGTTCTCTATATGGGGGCCGCCATGTTTTTACAGTAACCCAGAGTAGACACACTAAACATCGTCTGAGCTTTACTGGCAACTGAGGCTTGCCATATACTGTAGGTTCTCCTGCATGCTCCAAAGGGAAGGGTGAGATGAGGGGTACAACATGCAACTTCACCAATAGATGTCACCAAATCTTACGCACAGCTCCTTTAAAGATCAACGTGCTAGGTTTGTCCAAGCTGTAAAAACAAGGCCCTTATGGAGACATCAAAACTACAAATGGAGGTACAAAGGGCTCATTATCTGGCAATACACACAAGAGCACTTCATATGCTCAGGAAATTCAACAGTAATGACACGTCAATATTATTCCAAATTACATTTCAACCCATAGATCAATTTCATACGAATTGAAGTTTGCTTGAAAAACTTTTCTTAATTTCTCACTTTACATGAAATTCCCATGAGTTGAGTGAACTGGCTGTTTGCTCGCCGAATGAATCACCATCACGTCACCGATGCCCTGATGACACTGAAGTACCGTGTCGTTAAAACACGTTTAAACCGGAGTGAGTCTCAAATGCGTGGTGATGTTTTGAAAGGAGTTCGGGGAGTGGGGCTATGTTTGAGAAGGAGGCACGTTGTGAGAG
>JAFBJT010107543.1:44784-61176 GCA_016785325.1 Chascanopsetta lugubris | reverse complement strand
TGACTGATAAAAAAAAAAAAAAAAAAAAAAAAAAATTGGGGGCAGTGGGACAAGGCGTGATTATCGCCACCCACTGAGTCTGTGGTCCAACCTCAGTGTAACAAAGATCACTGTATTCAAGGGAGGGCTGTGAGTAACGGACCTTTCACAGCCGGGCTCACTGTGTACAGAGTTGACCTCGCATTTCATTTGACATTTTAGAGCTGTGGTTCCCGACTGGTCATGGGTTCAGAACCCACCGTCACCCCTTTGTGCGGAGCCGCGACCCAATAAAGGACAATGTTCTCAAATGGATGAAAAGATGGTGCGGTTTGATGGTAACCTCAGAAAATCCATATTCCATGTAGTTGGCGGACTTGTGTTTCGCCATTGGCAATTAGCATATGAAAACAAACGTGTGAAATGGCGAGTGCATTACAGAGCGTCGTCATCGCCACCTACAGTTAAGGAGTGTGAATCGACGGCACACAAAAAAAAAAAAAATCCCCGCTAGATCACAAACCAAACAGTGGCGTTAGCCACGGTTAGCTTTTGGCAAACGCGTGTGCTGTCTGCTCCCGTGTTGACACACTCACTCACCTGACTGAGTGCATTAAAGGTGCAGTGTGTAAAAAAAAACAAAAAAACAACCAAAAAAATTAAGATAAATATAGTGCAGTTATTTCCTGTTTGTGCCGATGTGGTTATCTGCTCCAGATGCCCCCTGGTTGCTTTGCATTTCACGCTTGTCAAGACACAGCTCCGACTGCTCCCGTAACCTTAGATATACATACAAAAAAAAATAAAATAAAATAAAATACAGATTACCTTGAAATCTGCCAAACACTGTAGTTTGGTGCAGCTTTGATTGTCCTGTGACACACATTAAGTATCCCCCCCCCCCCCCCCCCCCCCCCCCCCCCCCCCCCCCCCCCCCCCCCCCCCCCCCCACACTAAGTCTCCCCCCCCCGCCCCCCCCCCCCATGACAGTCTCACCCTCTAAACTCCCACTGTTGAGCTCCCGTGTACATGCCGCCTCGGAGCGGAGCAAATATAGCAGGGTTATATTTATGCTGTGAGTTCATGCGACAGTCCGTCTCGCTGTTTCCGAGTGAAAGGGAGGGTCCGACAGAAGAGGAGCCACTCCGCTCGTCATCCGCGCTCTCCGGCCGTGTCACCGGCAGCCGGAGGAAGGGGGCAACGTGGCGATGAGCTCGTGCATTGGCGGCTCCGACGCCGCTTGATTCGATGTAGTGATAAGGTTCATTGCGGAGGCCCTGGGATGACAGCTTGCACCTGCTGTCACCCGGCGACCGCACCCAAAAAAAACATGGCTGCCGCCGGTGTGCGGATATGTGACCGCGCACCTGGTCTGAAACGCAGCGGGGCTTCTGACGCCGGCCCCGCCGGGGTCTGCAGGTCTTTACCTCGGATCAACCATCGCAGACGAAGTGATTGATCAGCTCCTGAGAGGTTAACAACGGATTGATTGAAACGAGCTTCACATCAGACCCCGTGTCCAACAACACAGCGCTGTCATATTCCTCACAGCTGCGATTTGAATGCACTCGGATCTGTTTTTCTTTCGCCACTTTTTGCCCCCCCCCCCCTGGTTTCAGTTTCATGTCCTGCAGCCTTTATAGCTCTGTCTTTTGTACTTAATTCTCCTAACAGCTCCGTAATGGTTCAAGCAGAGCCACGCTGCATATGGTTTCCCATGACTTTGTTCACGCACCACTGTGAGCGCTCGCGTTCAAACCCCTACCGCCGTCGACTGGCCACTTTTTTTTTACGGCCTGAACTTGATTTTACCAAAAGAAAAAAGAAAAAAAGTGTGAGGTGAAGAGAGACGGAGTGAGCGAGCACTTAAAGAAAGTGACCGACGGACGTGACGGCCAGGGAAAGCGCGCGTGCCACCCCGGGTTTCCAAGTCCTCCATCAAATGTTCCATTTCTAACGTGAATGCCAGTTTTAAGACGAGGGGCAACTTTGGCTTTCAGTGCTTCCCCCGTGACTTTACGTCATTCCCATCCGTTATGTTCACATTGACTGAAGTGTTTCCTCCTGCCTCCCTGCAGCTCGACGACTGCACCTTCCAGCTCTCTCAGAATGGCACCTACCTGGACCTGGAGTCGTCTCTGGCTGAGCAGAGGGACGAGCTGGAGGGATTTCAGCAGGACGACACAGGGTGAGTGTGGTTTCCCATGACTTTGTTCACGCACCACTGTGAGCGCTCGCGTTCAAACCCCTACCGCCGTCGACTGGCCACTTTTTTTTTACGGCCTGAACTTGATTTTACCAAAAGAAAAAAGAAAAAAAGTGTGAGGTGAAGAGAGACGGAGTGAGCGAGCACTTAAAGAAAGTGACCGACGGACGTGACGGCCAGGGAAAGCGCGCGTGCCACCCCGGGTTTCCAAGTCCTCCATCAAATGTTCCATTTCTAACGTGAATGCCAGTTTTAAGACGAGGGGCAACTTTGGTGCTTCCCCCGTGACTTTACGTCATTCCCATCCGTTATGTTCACATTGACTGAAGTGTTTCCTCCTGCCTCCCTGCAGCTCGACGACTGCACCTTCCAGCTCTCTCACAATGGCACCTACCTGGACCTGGAGTCGTCTCTGGCTGAGCAGAGGGACGAGCTGGAGGGATTTCAGCAGGACGACACAGGGTGAGTGTGACTCACGTTTGTGATCACACACACACACACACACACACACACACACACACACGCCTTCACGCCTCCCCGTCAGAATCTCAAAGGGATGAGTTGCCTCTGGCCTCGTCTCCTTCTCACATGCACACACACACATTTCTCTGGGTTTCTTCATCATTGTAACATGGTGGAAGAGTCACAAGCTTGTTGGATGTGGATTTGGTGGAAGAGTCTGAATCTCTCTGGAACGCAAGGCAGATGTGCGCCCCCCCTGCACCCCCCCCCCCCCCCCCAATCGGTACAATTCATGTTATTCTGGTTCCCCTCCTCACTAACCTGTCAGATCTGGATGGTTTGAATAAAAATCAGCATGGCCCCTTTAATGTCAGTCAATCAAGAACTAGGTGGAATCATTTTCAGTCTTTCACATATTATTGGTATTGTCTGTGGTCAATTGATGGCCACAACATGAATCACCATTATAGTGAATATCTGCACTGTTGTGTTGTCCAATTAAGGCTTATAATAATGATCAAAACATTAGTCTGATAGTTGAGGTGATATGACCCCGTTATACCTGTAAATTGCCACCTGGTGGGCAGATACAGTCCGGGTTGTAAATCCAGCCTGCTCCACGTTAGTGGATGTGGACCACATTTAATTGAAAATACACTTTAAATGTCCTGTTGCTGAGAGTTAGGTTCCACAAGGTAATGAAATGTAATTGTTCTGATGGTTCAATGAGCTCACCTGAACATGGGTGACCTCGCTATATTTATTTTCATCTCTATGGAGGCGGCCATGTTGCGTCAGCTTGTTTTACAGATGCCTTTTTGGACCTTTTAAACATGTTTCGAATTTTCCGACGATAACTGAAGCCTACCAGAATGCTGAGGAGAGGGCTTTTCCATCGCAGCGTGCGACCTGGCCACTAGGTGTCACTAACCTCGACTCACTGTGCCTTTAAACTGAAGAGCCGTGACGTTTAAATTGTGTTTTGATGTTTAATGTTTAATGTTAGCTCTAAATATAGCGACATGTTTGCCCACTGACTTCCAGGGCAGGTGTAGAGCTACTCTACTCTTTTCGACTCAAACAGAAAACAACTTTCCCAGAGTGTCAATCAAACTAAATTACATTCGCGTTGGTGTTAAATAGGTCATGATATAGTGCATCTAATAATCAGGTACTGCGCCTGCCACAACAACTGCAGTATTGTGTTCCCTCGAACTGATCTATGTATACACAACACTGTCATGTAGGCCACTGAGAGACACACACAGAGTGCAGCTGTTAGCAAATGTCTGACTGTGTGTGTGTGTGTGTGTGTGTGTGTGTGTGTGTGTGTGTGGAGAGTAGTGGTATGTTGATGTGTTTAGGCACCGGAGGTTTGAAGAATGATAAGTGATGGAGGATGTACACAGAGCCTGTTTGTTTTCTGCTGTGTGTTTGCTTGTTTCCATGTGTGCATTCATGTGTGTGTGTGTGTGTTGCACTTGCTGAGCCATTTGACAAATGATGGATGATGGACAGGTGAATTGAAGGTGTGTGTGTGTAAGTGTGTTTATGAAGTGAGAGTCACCCCGTGGAACCGGTTGGGTTGGACGGGCCTGTCTGTCGTCCAATCACACGGAGGCTTTTGCGTTCACCCGGGTCAGGATGAAACACTGACAGCTGGAAATGAGTCATCCCTGGGTTGGGTTGGGTTTGAGCCCTCTCCAAAAAAACAAAAAAACCAGAGGATGGAGGCTTGTCTCTAAGCCTCTCCCGTCCTCCCTCCGTCGGATGAACACGATTCACGGAGTGAATGAACGAATCACTGCCGTAACTAACATCCTCCCATCGTACACACTGACGGAAACAAAGCCCGGGCCTGTGGGTGTGGACTTTTCACAGCGCGTAGACGAGGCCTGGTGTTTCGCAGTGTTCCTGTCAGTCGCTCGGTCATGTTCAGAGCCTCTGCCAACCGAAGCTTTCCAGGCTGTCGGAGACGTGATGCTTCATCATTTTCTCCTGTAAATATGTACCAGCCCTTTGGCAGCGTATTATTTTTTTGCGTCGTCTACCGGCGCCAGGTGTCCGATTCACAGGTGGTGCAATAGATGTCCCCTTGGATTGACTCGCCTCCCCCGCCCCCACTGCCCCTTGATAGAAACAGTCAGTTTAAAAAGGTTTGTCACTTGTTGGCCGACCGAGTGAAAGTAGAAAACTGAGCTCATCTTCTCACCATGATAAAAAAAATGAGCCGTGTCTCTCAGACGGCGCGGTGGTGTGAAGAGCTTTTCACTCAGGATTTATGTTCCCACGTGTCAGAAATGTGTGGAGATTCCAGCTGTGGCTGGACGTGGCTCACCACCGCTGAGCGTGAACGAAGTCGTCTGGAGGCAGCGCAGCTCAGGGGGAAGGAGAGAGATTAAAGATGTGAAATCATCCGACCCACTGTCATTTAGCAGCTATTCTTTCCTCCTCCTCCTCCGTCTCCGCTCCGACTTGTCCTCATCACTCTGCAGATTGTCGGGAAGATAAATCTCGCCAGGTTGTGTTAATATTTTTGCCCTAATTCCGAGCAACGCTGCTGTCTTGTTTTACGTGTGTGTGTGTGTGTGTGTGAGAGTGTGTGTGTGTTATCCATCCTCCATGTTACGCATGACCAGTATCTTCCGAACGTGTGAGTGTTATCAGAGCAGCTCGGGATGGATGGATGGATGGTATCAGGTGATGGAAGCTCCTGCAGATAGAGGATGAGGGCTGAGGTTCGAGGTTCGAGGATGACGTGTTCCTCCACACACCAGCACATTCCACTCACATGTTTGTGTTCACTTTGTGTTGTTTTCCCCTCTGGAGTTATGAATGGGTGCGAATGGTTAATGGAGGTGTATTACAGTGTGTGTGTGTGTGTGTGTGTGTGTGTGTGTGTGTGTGTGTGTGTGTGTGTGTGTGTGTGTGTGTGTGTGTTGTGTCTGCTCCAGCAGTTCCACTGTCTCTCCTCAGATGTGTATCAGTATAGGGGCTCCAATCTAATGCAGGCCAGCATGTGTCCTCACTGTTCCCGCCATTCCGAAGGTTTTGCACCTTACAAAGTTCCATCATAACAAACTTGTGTTATATTGTGTCAAAAGAAAATCCCATTTTCCTTTGCTTGAGTCATTAAACTACACTTGATCCCACAAATCAAACGTATGAGGGGGTTTTATGGCCATGGATGCGATAAATGTTGATTTTATGACTACATATGAAACCATCTGTGAGATGTGCACCGCTTCTTTGTTGAGTCCATTAATTTACTTTGACTAGACTTTTATTGTGATGATAGGGTTAGAAGTTGTATGGCTTCATACTGTAGCACATCTGTCTTTAGAATCACAGCAGTTTATTGATCTCTGAGGGACAACTCTGCCTGTTTTTGGATGGACTTTTATTTTGAAATTCAAGCCAGCTTTATGAAAACTGAAGTCTGTGTTAAAAAAAAACCCTCCCCTTCTCATTTTATGACCCCATGCATGACCCTGACACTCCATCGTAAACGTTGACTTTAGCTTTCATTCATATTTCTTTCTTTGATTAAAATATTATTTAATCAACAAAAACATTTGATTTTAATCTGTATCATACCCCCCTCTCCCTCTCTCTCTTTCTCCCTCTCTCTCTCTCTCTCTCTCTCTCTCTCTCTCTCTCTCTCTCTCTCAGGGCCAGAGGGAAGAAGCACAGTGTTGTTTTACGGACCCAGCTGACCGTCCGTGTGCACTCCTGCATCGGTGAGTCCATGTGTGACTACATGTTTAAATGTGCTTACAACATGTTCCCCCCTGGACACACACACACACACACACACACACACACACACACACGTACGCCAGCAAAAAGAAGCACACACCGTACTGAATGTTTGAACGGCTGCCCAGAGGTTAACATGTGGTTCACTGGGGTCAAACAGTCGAGGCTGCAGTTTGAACTGGTGTGTAAAAGTCAAAACGTCAGCCTCTGGCGCAGCTCCTCCATCGTGGCTGCTTCAGTCCTGTATCCTCTCAGCTGAATGAAGAGTTTTGCATCTGCATTTGTCCGTGTTGATAAATATTCTCATAGATTATCATGGAGGGAGACCACCCTGTCTGGCGCCTGAGCTCCTGAGCTCATCTCATAGGTTATATTTTCCTCATCCCTCCTTTTAACACGGGCTGCTCTGCTGATGTTTACGCTCTAAAACGGGGATTACGATCTCTCCTAAAATTGTAAAGTAAACAATTGCTCGTACTTTTTTGTATTGAAACCAAGGTAACCGTTTGAAGTTCTTGTTGTTTATAGATCACCATGCCATGATTTCACTGGTCCGGCCCACGATCAAATGTGGCCCTATGTGGCCCCTGAACCAAAATGACTTGAGCTCCTTTGTGGATTTGCACCTCCCTCACCAAAAGAAACGCATGTCTAGATGTACTATATATTCTAAACATACATATAGGGTTTAAATTCTGTTCATCCAGACTCCTGGAGTTGAAAATGCAGCTGACATCTCTTCCACTGTTATTAGCTGGCGTGAACTACAAAAGAGACTCATTTACACTTATTTCTAATAACTTCGTGATACTTTCACATCACGGTTGATCAGAGAGGAACTCGGGCACTGAACACACCGACTCGTACTTTCCTCTGGGCCTGTGCTGCTCCTCTCTCTTCTCCTCTGTGACTCGTCTGCATGGTCAACATTCTCCATGCCAGTGATAGCAGTGCTAATTCTGGATCCCGGAATCGGTGCCTCTGATTGGCTGAGAACGTGACAGGGTGAAAGGTCACACAGAGTGGGGCTGAGGGTGTTAGGGAGAGAAAACGTGCAATTATATATATATATATATATATATATATATGTGTATAAAATGTATTAATATGTCATCATGGTAACTGACCCCTGTGTGTGTGAAAATAATGGAAAGCGCACACGCACACACACACACACACACACACACACACACACACACGCAAGGATCTATGCATAGATCGACTCATTCTGCCTGTCGCCCCGCGCAAATGTGTAAAAGTATACACGACTAAATTTGCTCGTCTCTTTTGGAATCACTCGAAAGATTCATTTCCTCTCCAGTAGCACGACTGACATTTTGCTGAAGGCCAAAGCGGAGTGATTGTTCGCGGTGTGCACCGCGCTCACTCTCTCACTCTGCGTGGCACAGATTCCGCGCAGCAACCGGATCCCTGAGTGAGGCTGATATTCCGGAGTGGCAGGTTGTAATTCAGCTGCATTAACCACATGTATAATCAGATCGCTTGGGTGAGTCACAGAGATCAGTTCCCCCTTGGAGATTCACCCCCCCCCCCCCCCCCCCCCCCCCCCCCCTTACCCCCCGACCCCCCACCAGCGCTGCACTGAGTCCATTCAGCTGTCCACTCATGGAGCCGTTTAGCGCTCTGTAATCCGCGCGGAGCCTTGACCTTCAAATCGCTTGAGTGGTGGTCAGCTCTCTCTCTCTCTCTCTCTCTCTCTCTCTCTCTCTCTCTCTCTCTCTCTCTCTCTCTCTCTCTCCGCTAAATGAAAGGTCTGTCACAATCAAGGAGGCAGATTACTCGCGTAATCAGGTCTCCGCGGTTTACAAGTTGGTCGGCCGGCGGATCACATGGTCGAATTAAGCGTGTGGATGGCTGATGATGCTTCCTGTTTCCCCGCTGTGATTAAAGCAATGGAAAGGATCAATTCCTCACTGATTCCTGTGAGGCTTCATCTTCAAAGGCCAGGATTTGGTTGTATTAGGGTCGATATTCGATGATCTCAAAGACGCGTGGTGTGAGGCCTTGATGAAAGTGCAGACTGTAGAGTAAATATACAGGTACCTCTATGAGTGCACAATGAACTCTGTGTACTTACATCGGGCAGAGGCTGCCATGTTGTTTACAGGAGCCCAGAAGTGACAAACCAAACAGCGTTTGAGCTGAAATGACAGATGAAACCAAGCGCAGTCAGCTGGAGCATGCAGCAAGGTGTCGCTGAATCCTACACACCTTTCACTTTCACCTACAGTCCGACTGTGTCATGAAGATCCTAAAAACAAACTAAACGACTAAGTTAAGACGATTGTGAATTATATTTTGAATGAAAGTAATGTAGAAAAAAAAATGAATGAGACATTTGGAAGATTGCGTTCGACCCTCACAACAACAACAACTGTGATGTTGTTCCATATTCTTCCTCAATCCTCCCGTAGCGTGAGGAGGCGTGTACACACATAATCTCCATGTTACACACTGAGTCTCTTCATGTTGGGTCATCTTGTCCTGAAATCCCGCAGAGGGACGTGGACGGAGGACGAGCTGAGCACGAAGCACCACAGCTGAGTGATGTTAAAGGTCCAGTGTGTACGATTTACGATTCCAGTTTCCTCTGGCACTGCATGTGTTATTCCTGCTCGATCAAACTCGGTGCACCCCAACACTATGTTTTTCAGGAGTGGACAATCACCTGAATGTCTCAACTGTCATTTTAATTACACTAGAGCCGCTGTGTCAAACATACGGCCCGCGGGCCAAAACCAGCCCGCCAGAGGGTCCGATCCATTTAGCAAAGTGAAAAATGACAGACAAGATGTTAGGGTGTTGGTTGTTTATTGACCTGCACTTACTATGCCGGGACACTAGGGGGAGCCCATGCTGCTTGGAGGCTGATGTAACAACTTTATGTTATGATTGTACTGGTCCGGCCCACTGAAGGTTAAATTGGGCTTCAAGTGGCGCCTAAACTAAACCCCTGCTCCTCCTGCTGAGCCATTTATCTTCACTTCAAGAGCAAGCCCCCTCCATGGAGGCCGCCATTTTGCCCCCACCATCTTTGTACAGTATCCTAGAATGGCCGAAATTCCAGGAGTTTTGGGGTGTAACGATAACCGAGGGCCACCTTAGTATCTGCTGCAAAACTAGATGAGGCGAGGGGGGGGTCTTCATTTGCACTGTGCAACCTCGCCGTTAGAGGCCGCTACATCCGGCCCGCTGCACCTTCTGAAAATGGACTTAGATGAGAAAATCCTCCTTTGTGCCCCATTTCAGATTCTATGACACAGCACAGGCAGGTTTGCCCCGTGAGGTGAACCCTTAGCCGTGTGTGTTGGGCTCACTGTGTAATCATGTGCGTGAGTTAATGAGTTCTTCTCTTGGATCCACAAAGGGGGGACGTATTGGCCCAGTCAGCAGAGAGGTGGTTTGTGTGTGTGTGTGTGTGTGTGTGTGTGTGTGTGTGTGTGTGTTGTTGCTCCAGAGGCATCAAGTCTGCACAGGAAAGGCCTTTGTGACACTTTAATGACCTCAGCCTCGGAACATAAACCTGACCAGAGGCATTAATGTTGCCCCCCGTCCTCAGCTGAAGGTGGCGTCAGGTTTGTCCTGAGCCTCATCAATTTGATTTGTTCCTTTGTCTTTCAAACTCCACTCCTCTGCCCTCCCACCCTCTCCTCCCGGTGGATCCCGTGGTCAGCGGTCTTGTCAGAGAGCCAGTCAGAACGGCTCGTTTCAGGGTTAATTTTAGCCGCCTGTGCCGCGGCGCAGTCGCTGTGGACCGTTGGCTGGCGGGTGCAGAGAGGTGGCGGCCGGGGGGGGGGGGGGTGTGGGAAGTGGCGGGGGGGGGGGGGGGGGGGGGGGGGGGGGGGGGGGGGGGGGGGGGGGGGGGGTGTGTGAAGTGGAGGTGATATCTTTAGAAAGTGTTGACAGCACTGAAACATGCAGGAAAGGCGGCACAGTGCTGAGATACGGGAAGCAAGAGGTGCCAAAAGGGATCGTGGGAGGGGGAAGGGTCTGACTCTATTCGAATGTCCTCCCCCCCCGCCCCCCCTTTTTTTTTTTGTCGTCGTCGTCGTGTCACGACAAGTTTCTGTTCCCATGCACCGAGCCAGAGTTTCACGCACGGAGACAAGGTGTCGGGTGCAGCAGCGGCACCTGGAGGCATCGGTTACGGTTTTTCTTACATCCCATAATAAGAAAGTGTCGGAGCTGTTTGTCGTCCGCGAGGCCGTTGACGTGAATCATTGTTCCCGCGCGGCCGCAGCACGTACGGGATGTGGCGACGTCGGTGCTGTCGAAAGAGCGAGCGTTTATTAGGCCGTTGTGCTGTGGCGCCGCTTACTTGCAAAATTCAAAAGTGCTTTGAAAGTGCATTCAGCCGTTGTGTGTTGTGCGGCTGATGGCTCCGAATCGGAAGGTCGAAAGGTCACCTGCGTTCATTTGAATATGCAGCAAGCCGTCGTTAGCGGGATGTGACATTCGCTAAATGCGTTTGCTGATCAGGATCCTCTCCTGTCACCGAGGATGAATGACTGTCGAGACGCTGTTACGCCTGTAGCCTGAGGTGCTTCTCGGACGCCAGGTTTCCCGGCCTCGTCCTCGGCGAGCGGCCGTGTGCTGATTAAATGCAGTCTAAGTGATCAGATGTGGAGAGGCCGTGCCGGTTGACAGGTAAAGCTCCCGGTAATGAGCGCTACAGCAGGTGAAAGCAAAGAGGCCGAGTGCAGAACAAAAGAGCTCGCATGTGTTTTGGAGCCTGTTCAATCCCTTGGCAGTGAAGCTGGTGGAGTTTAAGCCCCCAGCCCCCACCTTCCCCTCTCCCCCCTCCCCCCTTCCCACCACCACCACCACCACCACCACCACCACCATCACCACTGTGCTGGATTTCTGCTCCCCAATTACCCATCACTAACCACCCCCCGCAGCACGGCGAGGGAGAGGCGGGAAGCCGGCGGGCGAGGTGAAGTAAAGGTCGCCTCTCTTTTGGTTTTGTCAGCTCGTGTTTTTACACAACAAATTAGCATCATGTCGGAAAAAAAAAGGAGGCGGGGGGGGCAGGGGGGGGGGGCGGGGGGTTGCATTCAACCCTGTGCTCTCCTTCACCTCCTCTTTCAGCGCAGGACTCACAGTTCACTGCTCAAAGAGGAGCTGATCCCCCGACTGTACTCGCACAGCGTAACGAGGTGTTTTTTTTGTTGTTGTTGTTGTTGTTGTTTTTGGAAGGATTTGATGGAATCGGTGAATACACCAAACTCTGCGTAAAGAGGAGCTCAGGCGCCAGACCCGGTGGTCTCCCTCCAGCTGCTGGATGTTGCTCTACCAGCGGGGGTGCTGCTGCTAAGTGACAGCAGCACTCTGCAGACACAGATGACCCCAGTGGCGATTGTACAGTGCTGCTGTGTGTGTGTCGTCGTCGTTCCCCCCCCCCCCCCGGTGTGGCGCCCCCCCCCCCCCCCCCCCCCCCCCCGCTGTGGGCAGATAAGGCCTGGTAATGGCCTGGTGTGACAGGGAGATAATGCTCAATGGGCTCAATGGGTGAGCTGGGAGGGGAGAGACAGTGGGACATCTGTGGACGTGCAGTCGTAGAAACTCCGGATCCATTGTTTGGTTTAAAAAACAAAAAACACAAAAAAAAACAGTGCTGCTCTCCAGCATCTGTGCCACTCTCAAACCCCACTGTACTTTTCAGTCTGGCATCGTTCCCACTTCATCCTCTTTGATGTGACTTTGCCCTACATTGTCCATTTGTCCCCGTTTCTCTTTTTCAAACATCTCCCCTCTGCCGCTCACACGCAAGCGCTTCCTTCTTTTCCTGGCCGGCGCGGTTTCGCTCCCCATACTTCTATATTTACTCACCTCGGCGTCACTTTGTGTTTGTTCTCATCGACACCTGTGGCTGCGGCTCAAGGAGCTGTCGCTTTATGACGGCCGCGTTTGCACGCGCGCGAGACAACAAGGACATTTCGCTGTGTTCGTAAACACACACACACACACACACACACACACGATATCCACTCTGATGGCCGGGCTCCATGTGTGTCCGCTCAGTGTCAGGGCATTGGTTTGATACCAATAGAGACAATTAGCACCTTCGATCATGTGCTGAACAGCAGAGAGTGTCACTGTTGTTTGACCTGCACTTGTCCAATGTCACACTGGTACTTAAAGAGTTGCACAGTAGCTAACGGCCGAAGTGATGACTTGGTGAGTATTTTCAAAGTATTTGTGCGAAAATGCTACTTTTTACTTCCAAGAATACATTTGCAGATATTGTAATTCTCCGAGAACAACGTCATACGTTTACAACATGCAAATTCACATTTTTGAATCGAACCTGCACTCATACATTTGTAAGGACCAAAAATGTGAATTCCCACATCTTTAATACAGCCCTCGTTCTGCGTGGGAGGTCAGTTCGGGGGCTTCGAATGGCCAAATGTGACCGCAAGTGGGTGGGACCGGTGAAATCACGGCATGATGACCTATGAACGACAACAACGTCCAAACGTTTCCCATTTTTTAGTACCAAAAAGTACGGTTGTGAATCGACTGAAAACACACCTTGCGAAATCATCCCACGGGGCCAGATTCGACACCCTTGTTTTGGAACACGGTCGTGAGCGTGTTCTTCGAGCTGTCGTTCAGCCTTTTTTCAGCGGAACCATCTGCTCACTCATCTCACCTCATTATCGCAGCAAAAGTCCATATAGAAAAAAAACTCCCCCGTCTCTTCTCATCCGTGTTTCACAGAGAGAGAGGGGGGGGGGGGTATGATACAGATTAAAATAAAATGTTTTTAGTAGTTCCCCCTCTGCCCTCAGCAGCAGCAGCAGCAGCAGCAGCAGCAGCAGCTGAGACCCTGAGGAAAGGCACCAGGAGCATAGCGCCCACATGAGTCATGCCTCTCTCACTGCTGTGGGGGATGGAGAGATCACCTGATGGGGCATTGGGGATGGAGGTGTAGAGAAGCAGACGCGGTGCAATAACATGCCTGTAACATGCATCTCTCCTGAAGCTGTTCTCCAGTCCCAGCGCTGCCTCGTTCCCCCCGACTTGTAAAACACTTGCCGTCCTGCGCTGTGGTGATAGATCACGTCGGGTGAACGGGACGCTCGTGGGCTCAAGTAACAACAAAAAAAATTCAAATAAAAAAAAAAGTTAATCTGGTGACTGAAGCTTTGCAATAAGTAGAGAGCAGCAGCAGCAGCAGCAGCAGCAGCAGCAGCAGCAGCAGCAAGTATATGCACATCAGCTGTCGGGCTCCGTAGTTCCACATTATGTGATTATTTCTGGCTTTTTATTGCTTTATAATCCCGTTGCGTGTCTCTGTTATTGCTGCTATCAGTTGCTGGGTTGAGGCGGCTCCTGTGTGTGTGTGTGTGTGTGTGTGTGTGTGGGGCTGTGTTGTTGTGCTTTCTGTGGATGTGGCAGGGTTTTCCCTGAGCTCCACTGTGCTGACAAACATGAGCAGACCAACTGTTGTGCCATGGCACCACTATACTGTGGTCAGGGCTTTTTATTTTTCCTCTCCCAAGCCTCAGAGAGCTCGAAGGAAGAAAAGGAAGGACTATGCAGTATCCCCACGTGTGTGTGTGTGTGTGTGTGTGTGTGTGTGTGTGTGACTGTGCAGAGTCTGGGCTCGGTCCTATGTGCACCCGAATGTGTCTGTGCACAAACCCCTGGCTGGTCTGTTTGAATCATTTTGAGGCGATTACATAATGCAATAAAACATTACAAGTACCACAAGCTAAACATCCCGCGCGCTCACTGGAGAATCTGCAAGCTTGGCGTCTCACTCTGCAATGGGCCTTCTGGAGATGATGGGTTTAGGGAATGTGGGAATGTGCGGAGAGAGAGAGAGAGAGAGGGAGAGAGAGAGAGAGGGAGAGAGAGAGGGAGAGAGAGAGGGGGGGAGAGGGAAGGTTTCCAGGGAAATGGTAAATCACTTAGGGATGGAAGCACAGGGGGAAAACAAAGGAAGGAGGAAATGCACCTGCCAGACTGTGCAGCAGCAGCAGCAGCAGCAGCAGCAGCAGCAGCAGCAGCAGCAGCAACAGCAGCATTTGGCAAGTAGACGGAGGAGTTATGTCATGGCTCTGGGGTCTGCTGACTTTCAGGTGAGGACAGAGAAGACAGGAAGTTTTGCCAGAGTGTTACAGTAACAGCTGCTGCTGCTGCTCTTTGACTTTAATGGGCATTTCCAAAATATATCCACGTGGAAGTTTATAGTTTGCTCCTCACAGACCAATCAGACATAATGGACACATACACACACACACACACACACACACACACATGCACATACACATTAAAACACTATGACCTACCACATGCCCTGTGCCCTTCACGTGATGGTGGCAGCTCTGATTCAGTTCCCAATACATGTATAACACACACACACACACACACACACACACACACACACACACACACACACACACACCCAGACATAAACAATGTATAAAAATCAATCTCCATTAAAAGCCACTTACCTTCATTTCTTTCTTTTAAGCTCAGTGCCAGTCTGCCTGTCCCTGACCTTGACTTCAACCAGACCCTGACTTAACCTGAACTCCTCTGCCGCCTTAAAGGCACAGTGTGAAGGATTTGGTTACATCTAGTGGTGTAGTTCACATGTTGTCGCTGGATGAACCTCACCTCACCCTTCCCTTTTAAACATGCAGGAGTGAGCGAGGTTGCCTTGAGTTGTCTTTGAAACTTAAAAAAAAGCGTTTCGTTCGTGCTGGTGCAACATGGCGGCCTCCGTAGCGAGGACCCGGCCCTGTTGTTGCGAGTGTGCTTCGCTAAATCATAGGTTCTGAAAACAACAATTTGTGCATTCTGCTCATTTTCCTCTCATTTCATTTCCTCTCTGTTAATAGAAAAACAAAATTGACGCTCTGGGCCTTTAATCTGGGGAAAGCGTGAACTTAAACTGAACCTAACCTGAGACGTCTCCTCACCTCGTAGTCATCTGATTTGCAGTTTGGGGACTTGCTATCCGAGACCCGAGAGATGTGCCTTTATAAACCGAATTAGAGCCTCATAACATACGTAATGGAACACACACACACACACACACACACACACACACACACACATGTTGTGTTAGGCCCCTAATATCAGGTAAGTGTGCAATGAGTCAGAGGGAGATTGGACTGGGCTGTAATCCACTCGGCGCGCAGCTCACGTCCTCCTGGATCCTCGGTGTTTGCCTGCTTGGCAGCAGTTGGTGCGACTCTGTCTCCTTCTACCCCTGTTTGTCTTTCTCACTCTTTTCTGCGCCTGTATTTTCTCTCCTTTCAGCTTCTCTTCCTCTCTCGTCTTTGCTCGCCGGCTCTTTTTTCAATAGACTCACTCCGGCCACTTTGTTCAAACGACAAATGCGTTTGAAGCCCCGTCAACTGATGGTTTGGAATACTGTCATTAAAGTGTATTTGGGGGGTCCTCTTTTCACCTCGCTGTCAAACTTTGCACATCCCTCCCCATTTGTCTCTCTCTCTCTCTCTCTCTCTCTCTCTCTCTCTCTCTCGCACTCTCTTGCAATGTTTTTCCCTCTGTCTCTTCATCCCTCCCATCATTCTGTCATTTCCAAGTCTTATATCTGTCGAGCTCCGTCGCTGCACATGCCCAAGTGAATCGCTGAACACAAGCGTGAGACCGAGAGACAGGGGGTGAGGGAGGGGGCGAGACAAAGGGTGAGGGAGGGAGGGAGGGGGCGGGCGGGCGAGGGAAAACACCGGGCACTTGTTTCACACGTGCACAGTTGAATGCGGGCTCCCGTCGCTGCAACACAGGATTTGCCACAATGCACTTTTGTGTTGGGCTGCATGCTGCACAGAATCAGGTCACACTCTGTGAGAATGCACCGTCACACATCAAATGCAACCACACGACTACTGTGATTCGCAGAATGCAAGGTCAGCGAGAATGAACAAAAGTTCATTGTATGTAAAGGGTCCTGATGTGTTTTTTTCTTTTATGTTTTT
>JAFBJT010107543.1:27524-44775 GCA_016785325.1 Chascanopsetta lugubris | reverse complement strand
ATTATATATATATACATATATAATTCAACAGCATCTTTAGTCATCTGCCAATGTCCCCAAAAACTTAATTTGATCCATACTGAGCTTTCCAGGTGCTGACAGACAGCGCCAGGCTAGCATTTTCCATCTGTTTCCATTCATTATGCTAAGCTAAGCCAACAGGCTGCTTGTTGTCCCATATTCTGGGATATTAATGTGGATGTAAAGTGTGTCCCCGCTCCCTCTGTGGATACTATGGAGTAGCGAAAGTCTATCTGTGTGTATTTATGAGTGTGAGACGATGCCAGTAGAGTATATTTATGTTTGTGTTGTGTGTGTGAGTGTGGGTCTGTGTGTCTGTGTGTTACTGTGTTGTGAACTTATTTAGAGCTGCCAGGATCATGTGAAGGGCATGGAGCATTCTAGTGTTTTAGCCGGTCATAGTGTATTTATGGGCATGGGTGTGTGTGTGTGTGTGTGTGTGTGTGTGTGTGTGTGTGTGTGTGTGTGTGTGTGTGTGTGTGTGTGTGTGTGTGTGTGTGTGTGTGTGTGTGGCCATGGGTTCCCTTCCTGAAGACATCTGCTCCTGAGCTTCTTTAACATCTGATGTCCTTCAGCCTTTCAGGTTACAGTCTAGAGATGTATGTGTGTGTTAGTGCATGCGTGTGTGTGTGTGTGTGTGTGTGTGTGTATGCTTGTGTTTTCTATTACATGTAAGAGAGCTACCTATAAAATACAGCGGCCATTTGTTTCCACAACGGTGGATTTATGGGGAACATGTAAAAGTTTGTTTTCATTCACTCCCAAGTGTTTCCATTCACAGTACGTTTGCCTCCAGGCCTGTAGTTCTACTGTATCTCCATGTGTGTGCATACTTTGTGTGTGTGTGCGTGTGTGTGTGTGCGCGTGCGTGTGTGTGTGTGTGTGTGTGTGCGTGTGTGTGTCACTACTGAGCTTAGTGTAATCTTCGTTTAGGTCCGTCGCCATTCTTTAAATCTTATGAATCCCACAGTGAAACCTTGGAGGTCTCACTCTTTCTTTTCTTTCACTCCCTCACTCTCTCTTACACACACACACACACACACACACACACACACACACACACACACACACACACACACACACACACACACACACTGAGCTCATGGGGCCTCTATCGTCATCTGTACCATCAGCAGCCTCCAGTGCCGCTCGTGCCGAAGGCCAAGACCAACAGACAGAAAATAGACAGTCACAAAATAAGCCAGTTGTCCTCAGCAGTCTGGTCCTCACTCGCCGGCCAACTTTTCCTTTTCACTTCACTTGACATGAGACTCAAATCGTGCGGCGGCGTCCAAACTGTATCAGCCTCTGACAGATTCACTGTGTATTTATTCTTCTAACTTCAGATTAATGGACATGGCAACTGCACAGATGTGTGCAAACAAGAGGGGAATGCCACCCAACCGCTCCGCACATGGGTCCTGAAACTAAACCCGCTGAGCACCGGTACATGCGAAAGGTTAATGTCGAGGCATCAGGGGATTTTCAAAATAAAGTAGGATCGGGGACGTTTTTAAAACGTGTTGTTTCATCGAGACACCTGTGGATTTGAGCAGACGTGCCAATGGCTCAGGCAGCCGTGCCCCCACTCATTTGTGTGAGAGAGCATCAACGTAAAGAGAATAGGCCCAAACATTAAAGGTGCAGTGTGTGACATTTTGGTCCTTTTTTTCACCTTTGAAAATAATACAAAACAAACACCTCACCCTTCCCTTTCAAGCAGGCAGGAGGTTCTGCACGTCCGCTCCAGGTCACTGTAAAAACATGGCAACCCCCATAGATAGGACCCCCTCCTGATGTGAATATCCTTTACAGGGCTCATTTTGGGGTAACGTGAAAAGAACGTCTTACATTCAGGTGATTGCACATTTGTATGATTTTTATCTACAGATAGACGAAACAAAAACGTGCAGAAATCTTACGCACTGCACCTTTAAGACACCTCCATTACGTGGACCACAGACTGATAGAGGCAACTGTATAGGTCACAGAATATCAATTATTTTAGCTTTTGTAACAGCCCCATTCTCTTATTAGCATTAAAGGTGCAGTGTGTACGTTTTCAGTCAATTTATTGTCACGTCTGTCTATAGAAGTAGAAATTACAAAACAATTACATAGACATTTATAATCATCCCAATGTATGACTTGCTTTTTACATAGCGCTAAAATGAGCCCTTTGATGTACATTCACACCAGGAGCGGGTCCACCCTATGGGGGCCGCCATTTTTTTTTTTTCAGAAGCCCAGAGTCCTGCTTGTTGTAGTCCCCCTGCAGTTTAAAGGCCCAGTGACTGATTGGCCCAGACAGCCACATGGGGGCTTTTTTAGAGGGGTGCAATGAAATCCTCCAGCAACACGAGTCAGCGGTTATAACTGGGCTTTAAGTTAGGAGCACAAGCTGTGACCCCGCCCCTCTCTCCCTCTCTCTCTCTCTCTCTCTCTCTCTCTCTCTCTCTCTCTCTCTCTCTCTCTCTCTCTCTCTCTCTCTCTCTCGCTCCCGCTCCCGCTCCCGCTCCCTCCCTCTCTCTGCATAATATTACCCTTGCTCGACCTCAGTCTGTGCTCATCTGTAAATATCCTGTGACCCAATAAAGACGCATGACCCTATGATGATTCCCTCTGATTACAGCACAGCGAATCATTTAACACAGAGAAAGAGGTCATGTGATGTCTTGGTCAACCTGCGTCAGCTGACCATCCCGTGTCACAACAGTGGCTGATTCACACAGATTGTTGATCGGTGTATTTCATGTTTTTGCCCAGATTGCTTTTTGGATTGTAACTGAACAATGTGTGGGATTAGGGGATTTGGATAAGGGATAAACGGATAATATTCACAATTATGCTTTCAATACTGCATCATCATCAGTTACTAAACATCATTATTTTTGTTACATTGGAATGAGCCATATATAAATATATATATATATATCTATATATATATATATATATATATAGATATATATATAGATATATATATATATCAGTCAAATATACTACATCATCAAGTCCCCTATAGAAGCTGCCATGTTTTTTAACAGCAGCTGGACACATCTAATATAAACTATTTAAAGTGTCTCAATGTGGAGTGGTATTTTAATGATCTATTATGTTATTATGAGGATTTAAGATGGAAATGACAACTTAGAAACTAAAAGCTTTTAGCTCTTTCTTATAAAAGGTTGGTGAAAACCTGATTCAGGCAATTCCATTTTGCACATGACGATCAAAGGCTATTTTAGTAAGGACTCGCATTACATTTGTCGGTGATGTGTAATTAGACGCTAAAAGGGAAAGTAGAGCTGCAAAATGTGTTGATACGTCTCTCTGGGTGTCTCTCAGATGAATCACATGACACTGAGTGGAGTAAGTGTAAGGACGTAGAATAAGGGTCTCCAATGGGGATCGTTGTTTATGTTTACTCATGACTCATTTTGACTCCTGTCTTGTTGCCGTTCGTCCGTGTCCACGTCCTCTCCTGTAAAGACCGGTGCTCCTTTTAACTGGGTCGCCTTGGGACACATCCGCTGAGCCTGCTGTCCATTGTTATGTCTGAGAGTTAAGTGCAGTGTAGTAGATGGTCCCTGCTCTTTGCAGAGTTAAAACAAGCAGAGTGAGACTCCCGACCGGAGACTCCCACATCGCAGTCATCCATACACAACCAAATACAGAGTGCTTCTGAGTGTAATTGCTGTGGATTAGAGGCAGTGTAGCCTGAACAGTGTAGTGTGCCTTTCTGTGTGGAGATGTGGAGATGGTGCAGTAAATGTTTCGGGATTAGTCAAAGCTGAAGGGTCACAGCTCTAATCTCATTATGGCACGAGGAGGAGGAGGGATCTGACCACTCCTGAGCAACTTAGCAAGGCAGCCTCAGCCCAGGGAATCCCTGTTTCCCTGCAGTGGACACGCCCACACCCCCCCCCCCCCCCCCCCCCCCCCCCCCCCCCCCCCCCCCCCACACACACACACACATACTGTATATACAACATACACACAGGTGTACACACAGGCACATGTGATGTGTATAGACTCGTCCAATGCTTCTTCCAATACATCTGAAATAATTGAATTATTTATTTTAGGTGCTGCTGAATGGTAGATGATGGAGCAGGTTTTTAATTAAAAAAAAATTCAATTTCATTTATTTTTTGACCCCATTTTGAGCTCTAGCGTTACATTGTAATTGTATTTGAGTGTGTTACGATCAATGTTGAATTATTGGCGGGAAAAAAAAACATGATTATTAATATTATATTGTTTTCACATATGTGCATCCATTGTCATTTCGTTTTTGTTTTTTTTAAAGCTGAACAACAACACAAACTAAACAACTTTGAAACTTTCAAAAGATTTCTATTTGACTCTGCTTCAAATGATATATTCATCAGTTCCCCAAATATATACATTTTCCTGTCAAGACTTCGACTGCACTGTGTTGGTAGTTTGGGGACTTGGCCACTGGGGGTGCTGCTGCAGATCCTGAGAGAGCAACATAGGTTGAATGTCTAAATCTGAATTTTTCGTTCACAGGAAAAAGCACACCCTTGCATCATCATTGCAACTCTGCTGCTGAACAGACCAGGACATTGATCATGTGACCTTGTAGTATTGACATTAAGCCTTAGGGCTTCAGAGAACATGCAGTAACTCTGCTGTCAATACTGACTGTAGCCAGTCCGACACATTGTCTCTGTCACAACAACTTGGCCTAGTTCTCGTTCATCCACTCAAGTTTAGGGGAAATCTGCCCGCTGCTATTTGCCTAATCCTGCTGACACAGCACGAACAAACAAACAAACAAACAAACAGGAGAGCAAACAGGAAGGCAAACGAGAGAGTGAGGCGGTGGTTAAAGAATATGATTTTTTTCCTTCTCTGCTCCCGGAGAATGAAGATCTTTTAAACATGAGGCTCAATGACTCGTAGAGGCTGACGCACCCCAGGGCGTGTGAGGTCACGAGGACGAGGACGGCGAGTCCTCCCAAAACAAAACAGTAAAAAACTCCAAGCGAACCTATAAATGAAATGTGCCGTCCTGTCTCTCCTTCCCCTGTCTCTCTGCACATGGGAGCACTTTCCCACACACACACACACACACACACACACACACACACACACACATATGCACGCTGTGTGCTGCCACCACATGCACAAGCCACAATGACACATCCCAGCCCGTGTTGTAGCTTTTCTTGTGACAATAATAAAACACAGCCAGGAAAGAAAAAGACACGTGGACGGTGAGTCTGTCCGTCCCTCCCTCCCTCCCTCCCTCCGTCTCTCACACCAGCGGTCGGCATCTAATTAAGAAGTGTTCATCGTCTGAAGTCATTTAGTCTGGGCCAAGCTGTTTGAGCCAGCATGTTGAAGGTGAGAGTGATTTGTTTGAATCATGTCCAGCCTGAACACACCATCACTCAAACAGCTGGAGCTCTCGGTGCCAATGGGAAAAATGCTGATTGATTCTTTTGCGTGTCAGAGTCTATTTACCCTGGAGCAGCATGGCTCAATTATATTGATGGAACTCACTTTCGCATTGAGGTGGTAACAGGGTGTTACCATGGTGATTCTGAAGGCTGTGAGTTTGTTGGTTGAACTGTGAACTTTAAAAAAACATTTTGGAAAGGATCTACCCCTTGATATGAATCTGTCAACAATTGCTGATATTTAGCTATCAATTAAATAACATTTTGTGATTGGCTGATTTTGCACTCTCTTCAAAGTGATTGGTTGTACTTTTGATTGTAGTTCCATATATCAACAGTAGTTGGCAGTATTGTGGTAAAACTGATTTCTAAGTTAGATAGTTTCCAGTTCTGGAGAGAGTCTCTTGTAAAAACCAGTTCCTTCTTGTCTTTGACATGATGACATGACATACTTTCTTGACGGTCCCTAAGTCATTTATGGATATTTGTAAGTAAAAAAAAAAAAACTACATAGTGCCATTTAAACGAGGACAGTAATTTAAAGAATAGAGGAATCAAGCCAAGTTCAAGCCTTATCACTGCTGCTGACATGCACCCTGATGCACAGCAGACATGTTGTCGAAGGTTACCTTGACAGCTGCCCCCGGTGGCCTGCTGGAGAACATCACACACGCTCGGGTCGTCTGGACCAAACCATTGATACCAGAGGGCCAGATGAAGTGCTCCCTACCTCCACAAGTGGCCACTTCATTTCCAGGGAAAGTGAGAGTGAAAGGGCCTGCACAGGGCAACGGAGACAATTACACCACATCACAGCTGTTAGATAAGTGCAGCCAATCAGCATCCGAGCTGAGAGACGGGTCAATGGACCATTTTTGAAGACTGACGTCAAGTCAACCTGTCAACCTTATTTAAGAATACACCTACATAATACTACTTTGACACTTGTTTCATGTACCTTACCTTACCTTAACATACCTCACTTTACCTAACCTAACCTTTCCTTACCTTACCATACCTCACTTTACTTAACCTGACTTCACATTGCCTCACTTTACCTAACCTTACCATACATTACCTTACCTGACCTTACCTTACGTTATCTCACTTCACCTTACCTTACCTTACCATACCTTACTTTACCTTACCTTACCATACCTTACCTTACCTTACCTTACCTTACCTTACCATACCTTACTTTAACTTACCTTACCTCACCATACCTTACTTTATCATACCTTAACATACCTTACCATACCTTACCATACTTTACCTTACCCGACCTTACCTTACGTTACCTCACTTTATCTTACCTTACTTTACCATTCTTTACTTTATCATACCTTACCTTACTTCACCATCATACCTTACCTCATCTTACCTTATTTTGACAGGTGTGAGGTCTTGTACCTACAGGTGTCCACAGTCACATCAGACCTATGTTCATTACTGTAACAGACAGAGCCTGTGACTCTTTGTTCTGTGTGTGGAATGCTAATGATGCTGACCCCGGCCTTGTGTTAGCCTGGTCTTGCTTAGCGACGGTTACCGCTGCGCTCAAGACAGGAGGACAGACAGACAGAGCGGTGGGCCGGCTGCTCCACGTCTGGGCCCCACATCAGGGGGAGTGTGTCCTGCCCTGCCCTTCGCTTCCCTTCTCCTCTTAACCATCCACCTCCCTCCTCGTGGACCCATGGATTTATGAACAACACGCAAACTCAGGATTTACACTTAGAGGTTCACGAACCCCCTGCTGATACGCAGTCGAAGGCACAACTGCTCTCGGGCACACAAATGGACAGTGTGGACGCAAGTGGACAGACAGTCCAGATTAATGCGGAGCACTTAGGAAAATCATTTCAGCTGTGGGACGGTGCAGGGCTCTGCTTCTGAAAATATACTGTATGTACTGTGCAAAGGGCACACACAAATATTTGGAGAGGACTCTGGAGTGTAGAGTAAAACATATAACAACACAAGTCCACCCTTGTTTATAGACACACTGAAAGGTCCCCGTGCGTAAAATTCAATTTAGATTATTCCATTATCGATGTCACTAAGTCTTACACACTGAACCTTTAGAAATCCGAAGAAAGAATGCTCGTCTGATATTGTTACGTTTGTATGATAAAGTACTACCAATGTCAGATTTGTGTTGTAGATAGATATTGGATATTGAAGTGATGTAACTAGAGGGAGAGAAAAAGTACTTTTACATAACATTTCATCTACGTCATGGTACGTCATGGTACATCAGAGGCAATGATGCATAATTAGTCTGCTGTAGATACATGAAGTCCAAATGTCAGGTTGATGGTCTAAGAGCTGTTGGTCCCGGTGATTTCCGTGTTGTGACCTGAATACCTCACTGTTGAATCCCAGCCAGCGACTCATTAACATTCCAATACAGCTCTAATCACTACTGAAACGTGTGTGTGTGTGCGTGCGTGCGTGTGTGTGTGTGTGTGTGTGTGTGTGAGAGAGAGAGAGAGAGAAAGAGGGGTACCATGCACATGTGGCTCTTCCAGTGACAGTGTGTAACAAAGCTCCTGCCTTTAGGTGTTGAGAGTGAATCAAATGGTGGATAGGTTCCATGGACATGTGTTGGGAGGTGTTGTGTAACTCCGTGCACATCTGAGACTCATTGTTCCAATAAAGTTTTATGGAGAATGAAACATGTGAAAAAGACGGCAGAAAAAAAAACAGATTATATCAAACAAACACTTTTGATATGTCACCTTGCTGGTGTGTAACAGTCCACGTGTGTCTCTGTCTGTCTCTGCAGAAAGGCTCTATAACTCCAATGGACGTGACTTGAGAAGAGCCCTGTTCTCTCTGAAGCAAATATTTCAGGTAACACACACACACACACACACACACACACACACACACACATATTTCACATGCAATTATAGTCAGTGCGTTGCTCTGCAGCTGGTTATTGTGGCCATCGTGTGTTCCCATGATGACGTGCATCTCCATCAACGTGGCATCCCTGTCCCTCTGTGTGTGTGTGTGTGTGTGTGTGTGTGTGTGTGTGTGTGTGAATCCTTATTTTAAGACAATGTAGTGAGCCACCGATGTCTTTTTGTGGAGCACACACACAGGCCTGCAGAATAAGCAACACACACTTCTCAAATATAACAGTGATGTGACAACTTGCATTCACCACATCTCATCTTCAGCCCCGCTCATGTGCAGAAACATAAAGAGTTGCTGCATCAACAACATGCAATGGTTCCCTTCCAGGTCCTGTTTTCATTTTCTTATAATGAACCCTGAATTAGCACAAAAATGTGTGTGTGTATATATATATATATATATATCTTTATATATATCTTTATATATAAATATATTACATTTCCATTTCTCTTAAAGCTTACTCACAGGACACATGAGGCCATAAAAAGTGTTCTGTTATCATCACTTCAGTTTTATTTTCCTTTGAAGTGACGTTAAATATAAAGACAGTCTGCAAAGTGCAGGGTTGTTGTTGTTGTTGTTGTGTGAAGTGTGTATCAACGAGCCTGAGGAGTGAGCAAGTGAGTGTGAATGAGTGCAGGAGGTGGATGACCACCTTAAATTCCAATCATGCACATTACTGCCATCTTGTGGTGACTTATGACGACTTAGTGGGGTGTGATGTGCTGTATGTCATTTAAATGGGGTGTCATGTGTTTCACCTGTGTTTCAGGATGACAAAGATCTGGTCCATGAGTTTGTGATTGCCGAAGGTCTGACGTGTCTCATCAAGGTGGGAGCAGAGGCCGACCAGAACTACCAGAACTACATATTAAGAGGTACACACACCTTTAATATTGGTTCCACGAATTTAGCAAATCTATTAGTTCTCCAGTTGATATAAAACTGTTTAAGGGCCCCTCTATTCCAAAAGGAGAACCTGCTCTCATGTAGTTATTAAAAATCAATTAAAGTGAACTAAAACTCCACTAACAAACTTCATGTTACCCGACTGCGCGCTCATGACATCACATATGCTGATAGATACAGAGAATTCTACACACTGCACCTTTTAAATTGTAGAAAAATTAACCCCAAGAGTATAGAACTGATATTAGTCACCTTGTTTTCTTAATTCATAATGTCCACCAGCAGTGAAGATCCTCAGGGACCCCCGCCCCCCCCCCCTTCACTCTGAAAGACACACAAACAAATTCCTCTCCTCACTTTTCCACAGCTACACTCACAAACATGTGTCACGAATGATTATTTCAAGTGGAGTGTAATTATGTTTTCTCTAGCTGTTAATTGTGTAACGAGCAGCAGCAGCAGCAGCAGCAGCAGCAGCAGCAGCAGCCGTGGGAGACTTGTTAACTCCCCCCACCAGTGAAAATACACTGTGGCAGAGGGACTTCACACACCTTTATTTATACAACAGTTTGTTTGTCAGGTGAAAGAACCAAGTTGGCACGAGGTGACTGTGTGTTGATATGACACAAGCGCTCTGATATGCATGAATTGTGTGTGTATGTGTGTGTGTGTGTGTGTGTGTGTGTGTGTGTGTGTGTGTGTGTGTGTGTGTGTGTGTGTGTGTGTGTGTGTGCATGTGTGTATAAATGAGGCTGAAAATGTGGGAATAAGAAGCTGAAATACAGATCAAAATCACACCCATGAAATCCCATAGTTGAGTGTGAAGGATATAGTGACATCTACTGGTGATGTGTGATGCTGCACCCTCACCTCACCCTTCCTCTCCAAGTATATAAGTGAAATTACTCTCAGGATTTGTACTCATTATTATTCTCCAAGCGACTGTAAACACGTGGTGGTGCAACATGGCGACCTCTGCACCGAGGACCTGCCCCTGATGTGAACATTAAAAAGCTACTCCGTCCTTCTGCAAACTGTGTGTGAAGAAGTGTGCATGGCTTATGTTTCCATGGTGATTTATCTGTGTGTCGTGTTGGTCTGGTTGTCTCAGCTCTGGGTCAGATCATGTTGTACGTGGACGGGATGAACGGCGTCATCGCTCACGCTGAGACCCTCCAGTGGCTGTACAGTCTCGTGGGATCAAAGGTATCAGACCGCTCCGACACATGCAGGCTGTCGTCGGCTCCGAGCCGCGCATCCGTTGTGTCGCTGTCATTATTTTTAGCCTCTATGCACCGCAACACGCACACACACACACACACACACACACACACACACACACACACACACACACACACACACACACACACACGCATATCTGCTGCTGATTTGTGGTGTGTGTCCTGACCTGGGGCTGGTAACCCCCCCCCCCCCCCCCTGATTTTGTGGCCCTGTGGTATTTGCAAAGTTTGTTTATTTATTTGTTTGTTTATTTATTTATTTATTTATTTATTTATTATTTGTCATTTGAATCTTAAGAGTGCGTGGTGATGGCACAAAGAATTTCACTGCCCCCACGCTATCCATCAAACTTCGTCGAAACACTAGTCAAAGTGGCATCATGATAACATTGAGGATAATAACGATACCAACAGCATTGTGAATGAACGGTGTTTGTGTTTGTGTTGTGTTCTACTTCTGCTTCAGTTCCGTCTGGTGGTGAAAACAGCCCTGAAGCTCTTGCTGGTGTTTGTGGAGTACTCCGAGTCCAACGCGCCTTTGCTGATAGACGCCATCACGTCGGTGGACACCAAGAGAGGTACAGGAATCGGACCCGCGCACAGACCCGATGGTGACGTGGAGTCAAATGTTTGTCCGGGTCCCTGGACGTCATTAGAGGGAACAGAGCGCAGCTCACGCTTTGGTTTTCTGATCTCCAGGCTGCAAACCCTGGTCCAACGCTATGGAGATCCTACAGGAGAAGGACGGAGTGGACACAGAGCTGCTGGTCTACGCCATGACCCTCATCAATAAGGTATATCTATGTATTTACGCACAATCTGTCAAAGGTACGGCATGCGTACTTTGGGTTACTGTGCTCTTACATGCTGGACCTTTAAATCGTCACTTTGAGATTTACTGGAGAGCGTGACATTGTGGTAAAGTGGTTGCACCATTGCAAGGCACTCAGTGGTTCAAATCCCACTCTAACAGGGGTCTCCCAGTGTCCCTCAGACTGGTGTGGGGGGGGGGGGTGTTAGTGTGAACCTCTGTGTTTCCGCCCTACTGGTGGTTCTCAGCCAACCCCGCATGGCAACATTGTTTGGGCCCAAACAAACACTGACCCACATACCACATGGAGTGATGGCACATTGGTGGTCCGCCTCTGTTTGCCACAACAACTGGGCCACGAGTAATTCACGTCGGCTTTGACGTGAGCCATCGCTGTTTGGTGCCGTTGGAGTCTTGCGGCGCAGAAGCCGTGCCATGGACGGCCATTTTGGGGATATTCGGGCCACGTCTACTCCTCGAAGTTCGCCCCAACGTGACCCCCGTCATGTCAGTGCAGCTGCTTTACGCGTTGTCATCCGTTACCTCTGATCGGTCCACAGACTCTGTCGACCCTGCCGGACCAGGACTCCTTCTACGACATGGTGGACGGCCTGGAGGAGCAGGGCATGGAGACGGTGGCGCAGAGGCACCTGGGGAGGAGAGGCACCGATCTAGACCTGGTTGAGCAGCTCAACATCTATGAGGTTCGAGACCAACACGCGCACACACGCACGCACACACACACACACACACACACACATACACACACGAGAAATACAGTGACGTGATCACAGCTCTTTGTTAAATATCCGGTTTCAGTCATTAGGTGCGGCTCAGGTCCGCGAACGAGTATTTATAGTTCAACTGCGTAGCACTGTGACCACGAGCAGCACCAGTTACCTCACACACCCCCACCGCCCCCCCCCCCCCCCCCCCCCCCCCCCAGACGACCCTGCGGCACGAGGACGGCGACGACGACAGCCAGCCGGCGCCGGCGGGACGCCGCGACCGCCGGCGGGCCAGCCTCGGGGGCGGGGACAAGAAGCCAGGCCTGGAGAGGAGGCGGAGCCGCAGGGCCTCCCTCGGCCGATCGGGCCACGCCTCCCCGTGCAGCCCGGCGTCCCCCCAGAGGGCCGGCTTCCAGCCTTTCAACGTCCACAGGACAGAGGACGTGAGCGAGAGGTGAGAGAAGGGGCGGCGGGGGGTGGGGGGAGTGTCCGGAGTTAAAGGTGCAGTGTGTGAGATCGCAAGGGCATTCGGCTGCAATACGCAACTTCACCACTAGGGGGTCCAAATCCTACACACTGTGCCTTTAAAGCAAATGGCGGTTGGGTTCCAGTGGGACTAACTGGGCTTAAGGGGGAGGTTGTAACCGTCTCCACCACTTTCTGCTGCAGGGCTCTGTCAGGTTGCCTTCCCTCCATGTAAGTCCAACTGTCGGTGTCAGCTGACCTCTGTGACCCTCACCCACATGCTGTAACATGTGGCATGAGGCACTCTGAGTGGGTTGTTGACTTTTTTCATTTTTTTTATCCTCCAATCAAACGCCGGTGCAAACGTGTGCTCCACCACACAAACCCAAAGCAGCTCCCCCCCGCAGCCACACCAGCCCACATTTTTTGGTTTGCTTTTCACCCTAAAAACAGAAGCATTAACAAAGCAGCACTGGCTTCACTCGCTGAGTTTGTGAGAATCTGGGAACAGTTGCTGTTTTCCTCAGGTAACTCTTCCCTCTCTGTGTCCTCTCTCGTTCACTGTGGCACAACCGAGTGGCACCTGAAGAGAATCCAATATCTGGATTACTCCTCATACTTTCATATCTTGTAAGACTCTCGTGTAACCAGAAGGTCGTAGGTTCGATTCCAGGCTCAGCCGAACCCAAATGCCCAAAGTATCCTTGGGAAACAGACTGAACCCAACCTTACCCCTTGTATGCCTCCTTCAGTCCTGTGGACATGGTGAAAGATCCAGTGGGCTCAGGTCAGTGGTACCTGGGTGGCAGCTGTGACCCCCGTGACCCCGCCTTAGATGAGTGGCTGACAATGAATGGATGAATGTGCAACTTTATTCTTGTAAGAGTGAAACTTTACTTTGCAGATCTACTGTGACATTGTCACTCATTTGCTCTAAAGTTGATCTTCTGTCTCATAACATTCTGAAAATAATATTTTGTACAAAATAGAAGTTGAACATTTATGCGAATAATGTATTATTATAGGAGTAAAACATTTAAAGGAATTCGTCCTAACATTTTCATTTTTGAATGAATTTTAATAACGTTTGTAACCATTATATATGTTTTTTGCAGTGTTTTTTATTCATGTCACTCCGTGACACACGTGTGTGTGTGTATGTGTGTGTGTGTGTGTGTGTGTTCATACCAGGGCACCTGTTTATCTTAGCAATGAGCCTAAACTATGTGCTAGTAATAATTGGTGGAGTACATGCGGCTTTCCATGACGTCATGAGTGAAGGTTGTTGATGTCAGAGACTCTCCTGCATGTGAGGCATGTACACACACAAACAAACACAACCTACATCCCTCTTTGTCTCTCTCTCTCTCACACACACACACACACACACACACACACACTGGTCTTGCGCACAGCCCTCGACGGCCGCAACAAGGCTCATCTGGTATCACTGGACGAGAGGGTTCGGTGCCACTGATCTGAAGTCGGTCGTTGATCCGTGGTGTGTTCCGCTCTTCCTCTCATCTTCCCTGTCGTCACATTCTGTCCTCGTGTGCATGTTGAACTCAGCGGGGGGCACAGGGGGTGTGTAACGAGAACCATGCATCCATCCACGCTTTCTCCCTTTTCAACCATTGGCTCATCTTCATCCTTTTCTTCCTCCCTCTTTTGATCTGTGATCAGTGAGACGCTGTCCGTCTGCCTCTCTCCCCGTTTGTCTTCTTATTTCCACACGTCATCGTCTCGTCTCCCTTTGTCTTCCGTGTCTCCACATGTACGTCGATTTCCCCTTGCATGTCGTTCTCACCGACACCCTTTGTCCGCATTGTCAACTCCGCCGTCCGTCCGTCCGTCCGCCCGCCGCGCCTCTGCAGAGCGGAGTGTGAGGAAGGAGTAGAGGAAGACGAGGAGGAGGAGGACGAGGAGGAGGAGGAGGAAGAAGAGGAGACTCCGGTGACTGAGTCTGATTCCGATGATACAGTTTGTAATCAGGGCAGCCCCAGGTATTTTTGAGGGCCCGGTGGCAACATGAAATAATGTGTTTTCGGCTCCACACGCAGAGCCTCCGTGGGTTCGGCCCTCTTGTGTTTTGAGTCGTCATTTCACTTTCATTCACTCTCTCTCTCTCTCTCTCTCTCTCTCTCGCTCGTGTCCTCTCATGTTCCCAGCCCGGCTCCACCGCCTCCGTCCATCATTCATAGAACCACCATCCAGTCCGTCACCATCACCTGCAGAAAGGGCAGCATCAAGGAGGAGGAGGAGCGGAGGCCTCAGCCTCAACCCCCTCCACAAGCCCCCCTCTTCCCCACCTCTCCTCGTCCTCCTCCTCCTCCTCCCCCTATCCCTCCTCCTCCTCCTCCTCCTCCCTCCGTGTCCTCCCCGCCCCAGCCCTCCCTCCTGGCCACCCTGCTGGCCAGGAAGAGGTCGACCGTCACCGTGCCGGCCACCACGGAGGTCAGCCCGCCGCTGCGCGGCACCACGCACCTGTCCCCCGATCGCCTGCCCTACCTGCCCCACACGCCCTTCCACCTCTTCTCCTACGACCTCGACCAGGAGCCATCGCCGCCGCCGCCGCCGCCGCCGGCGGCTCCGGACAAACCCAGCGGGGATTCGCCCAAAACACCATCTCCCAGGTCAGAGGGACAGAGTGCAGAGCTCAGTGTCCCACGAGAAGCACCGGGGGAAAATTGTCTTTGACCCACTTTCTCCCGGCTTTTGTTTCCCCCTTTTCCACCGACTTGGATCTTTTAATCATCACCTCCACCTCCTCCCACCGCTTCTTCTCACTCCTCCACACTGCTGACTTCTCACTTCCGGTCCCTCCGTGCTCCTCTGATTATCACCTTCAGATCTATTCTTACTTCATCCTGCCACTGCCACGATCGTTCTCCGCACTTCCTTTTCTCGGCATCACTGCTTCTCTTTTCTTTCGTCACTTTTAGCACCGGGAGTCTCTTTCAACACTTCATCTTTAAGTTCTCTTGCTCACTTTACTTTCTTTTCTTTGCCTTTCTTTGGCCGTAAACTGTCCTCTCCGAGAATGTTGTCCGCTGATTATGATGATGTGATATTCAATGTGTTAGATTTGGCGACATCTAGTGGTGAAGTTGCATGTGGTATCCATAACCTCACCTTCACCCTTCTGAGCACGCAGGAGAACCTGTGGAAGCTCTCAGTTGTCATTCAAAATCAAAAGATGTCGAAAGCTCGGCGGCCCCCGTAGAGAGGACCCGAAAAGGGTCAAGTGAAAAAAGAAAAGAAAAAAAAAACATTGTAATGATTAGAAATTCATTCAAACGTAGAAGTGACAAAAATGACTCACAAGTCTCGCACACTGCACCTTTAACAGTGAACCGGCGCTTTGCTCAAAGTGCCGTAAAATTCACGAGTCGGCTATTTACAGACGTGTTATTTTTTGACAACACTTCAAAGCCTCTTGTTGTATTTCAGGTCTCGCCCCTGCAGCTCTGTACGAGAGTGACTGCGCTTATCCAAGAATAATAGAGCTCCGCGCGTTCACCTGTAATTCTCAGGGGGACGTTGCCACGATACTTAGAGTGATAACACACACGTTTGGCGCCTGGGAGACACATTAATAGCTCACCTCTCGTTATTCCACACATGGCACAGCGGTTTGGACTGATGTTGGTGCCGTTTAGATAAAATAAGCCCGAGCTAAAAGGGGCCGTCGAAGGTAAATATGTTTCCGTGGCCGAGTGTGAAGTGAAGAGAAAGTCCTCGCGCCAAGTTTCCCGGAAACACACGCGAATCAACGCGGCAGCAGTTGCTAATTAGGGGTCACTCCGGTGTTGCACCGGCCGCATTCCCGTTGCATAACGCGGTGTCGCATTCGCCTCTCGCCCCTCGCGAATTTTCGGGTGACAGGGACGGTCGTTCGTATCTCAACGTTCTCTCTCTCTCTCTCTCTCTCTCTCTCTCTCTCTCTCAGGAGCGGAGGTTTCACGTCCTACTCCTCCCACAGCAGCCCGAGCGCGCCCACCACCTCCAGGTGAGGTGACACGAGCCTGTGTCCATTCAAAACATCCTGAGAATACAACAACACGTGGACTGAGGACACATTCATGCACTACTATAGTGTGTGTGTGTGTGTGTGTGTGTGTGTGTGCACTCCCATCTACACTGTGCTCTCATGGGGAACCCATGTGTCATTACCATCTGTCTGTCTGTCTGTCTGTCTCTCTGTCTGTCTGTCTCTCTGTCCATCCATCTATCATCCATCCATTCATCTCTTTGTGTCTGTCCATACGTCCATCCATCTATTGCTCTGTCTGTCTGTCTGTCTGTCTGTCTCTGTCCATCCATCTATCATCCATCCATTCATCTCTTTGTGTGTCTGTCCATGCGTCCATCCATCTATTGCTCTGTCTGTCTATCTTTCCGTCCGTCCCTCTGTCCGTCCGTCCATCGAGTATTCATCCCTCTGTCCGTCCATCCTGTGCGGCCATCACATCTGTCTCCTCTCTCGTTATTGTCTCCCTCAGACCGGCTCTGGGAGGCCTCCTGTCCTCCTCCTACCGTCAGCACCAGGAGTCTCTGGCAGCTGAGCGAGAGCGCCGCCGTGTGGAGAGAGAGGAGAGGCTGCAGAGGATAGAGCGGGAGGAGCGCAACAAGCACAGGTGAGACTGCACAAAGGTACAGACTGAATGTAAGAAATGAAACAGATAGAAATGTAGCTTTTTTTTTTTTCCTTATAAAAAAAGAGGT
>JAFBJT010107543.1:2947-25749 GCA_016785325.1 Chascanopsetta lugubris | reverse complement strand
CTCTCTCTCTCTCTCTCTCTCTCTCTCCCCCCCCCCCCCTCTCTCTCTCTCCAGTCGCCACATCACCCATAACAAGCTGCATACATACAGATGCAGTTGTTCTGAATCGACCTTCTCTTAGACCATTACTATGAAAATGGACATAGCACAGATGACTGTGTCATATATAAAAGTAGCCAAGGGTAGTGTTGAAATGTTCAAATGAGGCAGACTAGTAGAACTTTTTTTTTTTTTTTTTACGAGTGAACTTCAAGATCCCATGAAATTGTATCAGCATGGGTTTAATGAGATGTACTCAGGTCTGAAAAGCAGGTTTGGGGCATAGAACAGTGATTGATCGGTCCTAAGTGGGAACCAATGGGCCTCCAGTTATGGTGAATAAGTGAGGTTAACCAATAAAGCAGAAACATGCAATGATTAGAGGCAAGATCTGTTTGGCATCTTTTGCCAATACTCAGTGACCATTGCAATAAGATGTTTATAATAGACATATCGCACTCCAACCCTTAAGTTCGTGGTCATTGTCTATAACCACAGGGTCAGTGGTTTGATTCCTTTTCCTTCCTTTGTCCCATTTCACCTGCTGAAGTGTCCTCGGGCAAAAAACTGAGCCCCAATGTCCTCGTAGGGAAGAGAAACCAACACAGATGCTGTGTGTGAATGTGTATGATAAATGTTGCTTTGTATTTTGTAGATTTACTTATTTGCTCAAATTAGCTGATTCTATTGATGGGAGTGCACCATACATATTGGAGTGTGCCACATACATACGAATGGACCATTATATGCATATGCCATTAAGACCCCTTCATGCCCACTTTTATAGCGTGCTTTAATACACAGTGCTATTACACATTTTACATCAACATAATCGTGCCCAATGGCACTTAGAATGCACACTGCTGGGGATGAGAATAGAACCTCTGACTTTTATATAAGTACAGAATATGACCCTCCCCTGCACCTGGCATTCACTGGGCCTGATCATTTGTAACCACAGGTTGTCATACCTCAGTTAACCATATGTTTTTAGCCAAAGTTCCTAAATACAGTGCTGCTGCTATAATCTAGGGTATTGCAAAATTGCCCATAATTGACTCCCAGAAGTCAAATACAGAGTTTGACCTGCCACATCTTTGACAATATATAGTTTAATCCAGCATTAGAATATGGCACTTACTGCCTGTCTGACTCTAAAGGAGTCTCCTTTAATGCATCACAATGTCTTCTTTTAGTCACACCACAAGGAGCTGAGCAACTTTGGAAATCCTAACAATTTAATTTGACAAAGTCAGTGAGTGAGGACACGACTGGCCACCTGTAGATGATTTATTTGACTTTCCCCCTCTCTCCTACGTCTATTGTGTTATGAAAAAAGAGAATTGGATGTAGAATCCCCAGTGGCCTGTGCTAAATTTACCTTAAACCAAATCACTAAAGCCTACTGATGCTTGACAGTCTGGGCAGGTGCGCAGACTCCTCAGCAATATCCAAGGGAGACCCGCGAGCGCTGCTCACCCTTTATGCATTCTTATTTATTAATCTGACTCACTCTCCCCTCTCTGCTGAAGGCTTGATCTGCTGAAAGTCAAACAATAAACTGCCAAAACGCCCCGTGGTTGCCTATCTGCTGTCTGGAAGATGACGAAATAGAGGCGGTATTGAGGTTGTATATATCTCAGTTGGAGGTGCTCATGTTATAGTTGACGATTTTAGCCTGAATTACATTTAATGACTTACCGTTATTGTAAACTCGTGCTCCAACCTCAACGTATGGACGTCACACTTGTCAAACAAAGAACACGGCATCGTGGAGGTATCTCTCTCGACAGTGACGCACAACACAATCACGGCGTGAACACTGTTACTTGCCGTGATGTGTGCTGAAGTGTTAACTGTCCTGACACTGCTGGTTTCACCGTGTGTCTCGACACGTCTTCCTTCCAGTCACCTCGCCGATACATATTCTTTCTGCTAAATAAATGAAAAGCCTGCGAGGGGGCAGGATCACACATTCCAAATAGAAGCTGACAGCTGGAGAAGGAAGCATCAGTGGAGTTTGTTTTTTATTTTCCCTTCTTTTCCAACCCCCCCCCCCCCCCCCCCCCCCCTTGTATCCGGATATTTTGGCAACATTTCTCTTCAACCCACCTTCCCTCCCCCCAACCACTATTTATTTATTTATTTATTTATTTATTCAGCTGACAATTGCAGGAAGAGGCAGCCGTGGCGGATGAGCGATCCAGTTTTTTGGCCTCGCAGCATTCCTGTCTGCGGGCCCCCGTCCCTGGAGGTTAAAGAAATGCTTATTTAAATGGCGGTACAAAGACAGAGAGCCACCCATGCGGACAGGACATCTTCCGTACGGAGAAGGTGAAGGGGTGTAAGAGCAGAGATGGATGCTTTAAATAATAATGATGTCCTTTCCAAGGTGGAGGTTATTGTTGTTTTGTGGTGTTTGATCAGGCATAATGGCACGTTTCCAAGACTCTGTATTTATTTTTTATATATTGGAATGTTGGTCGCATTTTTATTGAAGTTTCTCAGTATTTCACTTCATTTGTTTACAATAATTTGACGAATGAATACAAAACATGCACGTGGCAGTATTACCATAACAGAATTAGAACTGGGATTTAAAGAAGTGAGGATGATGAACAGAAGTTTTAAATGAATGAAATCAAGTCAACTTTCAGCGCATCACCACTAAGAAAAGTTTGAAATAAAATAAAACAGCTGCCGTCAATAAAATAGTTACAGAAATGAAAATGCAGTATATACAGACTCTGGAAGAAGCATGAAGAGACAAAGTAAAAAAAGAATAATTGGATGATTGATAAAATAAATAAGTAGCAAGAAGAACAAAAAATGACATGAAATATTGAAATTTCGTATGAATCCAGTTTGCTTATGAGTAAACTGAAGGTTTTTATTGCCATGGATGGCGGTCAGAGAACACGTATAGAAAAGATTGTGCAGTGCCAGGGAAACAGATGGAGGTTTTTAGCTGTGATTTTACATCTAAAAGGACAAAACCACAGCACTGTGGTTTCACTCAGCTGTCAAAAACTGAGTGGCAGCGCATTACATGGATGATTACCAATAATTCCCTCGCCGGGAGTCAACTGCAAAGCAGACAACGATGTAATTACAGGCCCCTTCGGCAAACTGCTTTGTCATACAACAGAATAATGATATGCTCTTTTGACACCAAACCAGTGTCTCCGGACTGCTCGGTAATGGCCCTGTAAATCAAAAATGTTACTTTTATAGAATCACACACCTGCAGTAGATGTGAGAGCGAGAGAGAGTCGGACGTGCGTGCGTTCAGAAAATTAAACGAGTATGAAATAATGCCTCTGCCGCCCGGCTCGTAATATGAGCTGTACGGCCAGTGACGGCTCTAGTGGAGTAGAGTCAAGCACTCAAATAGATTTAATAGTGTGAAATATTGCTCAGCATATTGCTGCATAGTATTTTCTTTCTATAGAGTACACGCATTCACGAGGCAATTAGTAAAACTTGCAGTGCTGTATTGCATGAAATTACATTAATATAGACTATATGACTTTGTCAATGATCAGAGCCGAATGACCTCAGGACACACTTACCACAAAACTCTCATCTGAGCTGTGGAGGTCTTGAGGAAAGACCACTCATACAGTCCATTCCCTCCAATCAGCTCTCTCCTGTATGAATGTGCACAGCCCCACGGGTGCAGAAACTGAGGAGCTGGTCCCAGAGGGACATCTCCGTTTACATCGACTACATCATCCTTGTTTTAGGGAACTTCGGGCTATCCTCTCTCTCTAGTTAACATTCCTTCCGCACATTGCCAGGGTCCGCTCAGGTGAGTGAGGGTATGTGACAGGCAAGCAAGTCAAATAGCTGGGTCCAAATGAAATGATTAGTCGTGTTTAGTTTAGTTTATTACTGTGCTGCAAAGGCTGCAGACAATAGATTGTTCTTCTCCAGAGACAACTTTATTAATTGGTTTATTATAGGTGGCTAAGCAAAGCGCTAAATGTGACCAGAGATTCAGGAGGCCTTTAAATTCAAACGCGATGGGACATAATACTGTTCCCGTAACCGTTACTGAACTTCTATTAACTCTGGGTTGGGTGTCGTCCTCCGTTGTGGACCCTCTGCTGCTCTGAGCGCACTGAGAGCGCGATCCCTGCAGAGATGGTGTCATCACAGCAGGGCAGCAGTCGGGAGAGCGACTGTAATGCCTCTGCTATTCTATTGTAAATCATAAATTCAATCTCGCTTTAAGTGCTGAGGGAGCGGTGACTCATTACAATGTGTTAGCTCATCGAGTTACTGCGCGATCATTTCAAAGTCCCAGGTCACCTCCCAAGTTGTCTCATATTCTAGCTTGCGACGAACGTATCGCTGATTGCTCTGGCATTGCTCCAACCCCCTGGAGGTGATATGCAGATGAACCTTTGACAGACGCATCAATAGTCGACGGCAGCGTCACAGTCTCAAACAAACTCACAAAGAACTGGCCTCTATGAGGTGGAAAATTACAGATCTGGATGTTCGACTAGAGATATGTTCACACTGTATTTCATTTCTGCCATGAGCTGAAAAACAAACAAACTCTAGGTGTAGCTATACCGAGCACATAATGTACCAAAACAGTGAAGAGTCCAAGGATGAGGAGCACAAGCACCCGAGGCAAACATTGACGGCTTGTGGCTGAACCTGGACAGGACTTCCATTAGTGGTTCAGTGGAAGAAGAGCACTCACAAAGCTGTGGACTCACGCTTATCTTGGCATTAGACCTGTTTTGAAAGGCTGTTTGCCAAGAACACGGCAAAGATCTGCATTATGAACCGAGCCGTACATGCATAGATCACAGATCACAATAACACAAGCAGATTTGAAAAATAGAGATGTTCACTCTCTATACGTACGGATGCCGTGTGAATAAAAATCTGAAAATGGATTCAGCGCTATATTTTTTGGATGTTGAGTTTCTGTATGGACGCCACCAATGATATATTTACAAATACCATGCATTCATTAAATGTGCAGTGTGTAAAATTCCTGTCATTTTGTCACACACAAATATTACAAAACAATTAGATTCTGACATGTTCAGGAATTTATAATCACGTAAATGTTTTTTCTTTTTTTGTTTGTTTTTTTCCATTACCCTAAAATGATCCCATTAATGTACATTTACACCAGGGGTCCTCTCTATGGAGACCACCGTGTTTTTACAGTTGCACAAGTTGACATACTAAACATCTATTGAGTTCAATGACAACTGACGTGGACCATAGGTTCTCCTGCATGTACAGAAGGGTGAGGGTGAGTTGATGGATACAACATGCAACCTCACCTCTAGATGTCTCCAAATATCACACACTGCACCTTTAACTACAGTCACATATATCGACATGGTTTGCATTGTATTTAGAAGTGGTGTACTCATTGATTAAATTGTTGCCATGCTATATTTATTCAAAATATGAAAGGGCTCCTCTGTCATGTGAGCTTTTTATTGTCTCATTTCAAGCAGACCACCCCACGTCACTAACTTCTCCTGTGGTCGTTGTTCTGTTGTGTGGCGTTTGTAGTTGTATTTTCATGTTAGTGCGCTTGAATGAGAGACAGAGAAAGAGAGAAGGAGCTCGGATAATCTCACTCTGCCTATCCATGCCAATATTTTGGCTGATTAAGGTCATGAGGGTGTTTAATGTCATCCCAGCCCAGACACTGTTTGGACAAGGGGAAGCAAGGATTTGCGATGGCTGACATCAATTGTCCACTGCTCCCAGCTCTAATCAGCTCACCTCGACCCGTGTGGTTTGACATCAATTCACACTCCGCCCAAGAATCTTATGACTCTTGCGTAAGAATATATCTTTACAATATAGATTTTCCAGCCCACAGGGAATTTGAACCCTTTTTTTTAGTCCCACTGATCCTAAGGAGTGTGATTAGACAGCACTCTGATGCATGAAAAATCCCCTTCAAAATAAAAGCACAGGATTGTTTTGTCTTAACTTTTTTTTTTTTTTTCCGGTCAAAGGCCTGTGACCCACTAGAAATTAGTTTGCCACCCACTTTTGGGTCACAACCCACCAGTTGTTGACTAAAGTTTAGTCTATATATTGTTTTCATGATCATGCTTTAATTAAGCAAAGTTTCTTTTCTTGTTTTCTTTGTTTAAAAGAAGAAAAAAAAGATATCTCTTTGGAAGTTTTTGTCAATATTTTGGGTGAAATGAGCTGTGCCTTCTCTCGTGTTTATTGAATTTCCTTTCCATTCTGTTTTCAGCTCACGATGTGGTCATCGCAAATGACCACATCCTAACAATGTGTTTACGTTGTCCTTTCACTTCATGTGCTGTCATGTTTTGCAGTGCACATATTAGTCAGTGATCTCTCACCCGACTCTCTGGTGCCAGTAGGAGGTTCCCAAGCTCTTTGGCTTCCCCTTTTTTTTCTCCTCCCATCTCTCTCTCTCTTTCTCTCTCTCTGTCTCTCTCTCTCTCTCTCTCTCTCTCTCTCTTTTTCTCTTTCTCTTTCTCTTTCTCTTTGTATGGACAGCAACGGCACAATTGCTCACAGAGGTACCATTCATTGTAGTGAGATAATTGCCCATGAGAAGAAGCTCATCAAGAGGAGAAATTGAAATTATTTCCTCGTACTCAGGGACGCTGAACCGTGGAGTATAAAAAGATGATGAATCTCTATATTTCCGCGGGGATCTCCAAATGACACAGGTAGACTTGATTAGGTCCAACGGCAACACAATTACAACCACAAGCTTGGCTCTTCTCCTGTGGCTCCTCCCACCACTGCCTCCTACCCCATTGTAAGGGCCGGGTTATGTCCTAGACTGATCGATTTCCCTCAATCAGACACAATGACCGCCTCCGCTCGCTCAGCGCATCCCTCACTGACACTGCGTTCAATTTACAAAACACACAATTAAACATCTTGTAAGTTATGTTTATTGTCCTGTGTGTTCCCCTCCTCTAATCAAACACCAGCAGTCACTGCTCATAGGCTTGCTGAAATTATATATATATATATATATATTTTTTTTTTTTTAAATTATTTATTTTTTTTCCCTTCCCTGTTTATATCTTCAACGCTTAATTGGGTGTATATCACAGTCGGAGTGCATTATTGTCGTGGTTTATTCTATCATCAGTGTAAACACAATGTTCGCACTGCGGGCTTGTTCCGTCATCATGTTTGCTCTTGGGCATATTATGTAGATTCTTTCTGATGAGGAGAAAAAAGAACCCCCCCCCCCCATCCTCAAGTCACATTCATATATGCTGTCATCTGCTTTCATGGTGTATCACACATGGAATTAACACAGCAGGACTCACAGGAGACGAACCAAATGATTCCTTTAGAGGACGATAGGAATCCTCTCATTTAATTGAGGTGTCTGTACAAAGAATGGATGATACGATTTCACAGATTTGTCCAACTACAGCTAAAAATGCACATGTTTGATGCATAAATATCTATGTTGCATATATTTTAGATCAAGAGCATGGTGAAAAAAGGTCCCTATAGTGTATAACTACATGCACCATTCTCAGGCTTCATAACAGATAGTTTTCCAGTGATTGCGTAGCAGCCGGAGACTGTACATAAAGATGGATGCATCCGTGACGTCACCGTTGGTTTCAGCGGAGTGGTTTTGTGGCAAATTGTGGGCGAGTCCCTCGCAGACATCTTGGCGAATCCTAACTCCTCCTGGTTCCCGGTTCGTTCAAAAACAGTCGAGTGATGGTGTGTGATCTTATCCGTATCCGTACATCCTCATTCACACGTCTACATAAGACAAATCAGCGAGTTAACCCCTGTACAGTTGTCACAGGAACAAATTGGGGAGTCTATGGGGATTTGCTCCCAGCCCCCAGCAGTTACGCTATAAACTGCACGTTTTTTTCACTTCCTATTATGCTTCATCCGTCTGCAACGGAGGTCGCCCGTAGGTAGCAGCACATTTCAAACCGACAGACATTTGACATAAACCATCTCAAACAGTTTGATGTCACCTGGTCCGCACCGGCTGCCTGAGCGCTGTGGTGCAGCAAGTACTGATGATGCTGTTCATGCTGGATGTTGGGTTAGGGTTCTGAGTCTCTCAGCCGTGGTTCTCTGGCATGAGCTGTGCAATTCCTCCTCAACATGGACGCCGTTCCACCACGGTCACATGTTTGACTGTGACGTATCACCATCTTGGATATTTTCATCACTCTTGTTTTAGTCCCTGCATTTCTCAGGGACTGATTCCATTCATTTGTTTCATTAAGTCTTTTATCTTAATTGCAGGAGTAAGGCTCCCTGCCACCCTGTGTTTACAACCAGAACATGTCATTGGGTCCTGAGTGGGAATTTAGTCTATGCTGACAAACTTTAATTGTAGGACATAGAGAGATCATACCAGGAACCAAAATACTGCTCCACCGCTGAACATGCACCCAGCAACAGAGAATCACATACACACACACTCATATGCTATATGCCGACACGTGAGGACACACCATTGCTTGATACACACACAGACACATGCACATATGTGCACACCTACTCCAGACACTCACACAAATTGTATGAGAGGCACTGGTGCCAGTGCCGATGCCGTGGCTCATTTTCCAACCGATGAGCCAGATGAGGTGGGATTTGTCACCCTGGAAACCAAAGGGGCTTTAAAACATTCATGCTGACCTTTACTTTGAATCAAAGTAGCCAGGTGGAGAGGATGCCCAACCACTGTCCACCGTTTATTCAGGATAGTGGTTGCGTTTGAATGAGGAGTATGTTGATTTTGCTGGTAGTCGCACTCCCATTATTTTACAGTTGCAAAGAAATTACAAAGTGGACAGGCTCATTCATTTTCTCAATTCAAATTGGTGGTCCGTATTTATCTACGCATGTTTCAAAAGCATTGACAGCCTACTGACATCGGAGGTGTGGCTGGCTGCAAATTAATCAATGTCTGGTGCATGCAAAGGTGTAGATGATGATGAAAGGATGTACTGTATATGTATCATGCATATGAATAACATAACCCAGGACATAAGACAAACTAACAAAGACGTACCCTGGTTCACATGTTGGTTTGGACTTTGTGAAACTGCTCCATTACGGAAAAGCTCGTCCTGCTCGTGTTGTTGTATTTAAAGTTGTACACAATGTTCAACAGGAACCAGCGCTACAACTCTAAGAGAACCTATTTGTTAAAACACATCAGCCTGTTTAGTGGATGTTGTTTGCCAGTGTTGTTTTGTCGGACTTTACAAGCTTGTTGGTGGCTGCAGCGCAGCGCAACAACACGACTCACTCATCCATACAAACACAGCGAGTCTTGTCGAGTGGGTGTTGTGGTGAGACGACAATGTCAAACAAATGGTAATAATGATATCAAATAACTATCACCTCCATGCAGTCCATAGTATTAACAAGTTACTTAGATGAAAACAAAGTCTAATTTCAAATATCTGCAAAGGGGAGCGGGTAGGGACCAAAACATAGTCACACCTGGAGTGAGTGTTGGACATTATCCTGCAGCTGCAAGGCAGTGATAGCGCTGCTGCTCATCGTTGATGGGACACTTTTAATGACCACACTCGTTATATAATCTTAACAAGGGGAGACGATGTTGTTTTTGTAACAGTCGTACAGTTGTAACAAACTAAACTGAATAATGGCCAAATGGAATGTAGCTGCTTCTGTTCTGGAGTGTGGGCGCAGTCCCTGCAGGATCCCGCTCACTCTGTGTTTGCTCACTGGGACAGACGAGAGCCATCACTCATGCTATCCACCACACCCGGGCTTTTCCAGACCTTCACATTCCAAAAGAATTCCTGCTGGAAAAGAAATATCTGGCTCTCCTTCCTCCGTGGCTGACATGAGCTTTGTTGTTTAGTCTGAGCAGCGTCCCCATTATTTTACTGCATCAGCACAATGCAGCAGACTTTTCATATCAGTTTTCCTTCAAATGGAAAGCATGAGAGAATTTGGTGCACGGAGCCGGAGACAATATGAGATATCCTGTGTTTTACATAACCAGCAGGTCTGTGTCTGTGCCCTCGGCCGTAGTCATGGTAATATGAGAATTGGTAGTAAACATTACATTGTAGCACATGCTATGTCACATGTTGTTGCCTATTTGAATATTGTAATTTTGTAGAATATTATATCTGAAATAATGCAAAAGTATAATGTTCAACTTGATTCATGATTTATGTTACATGTTTTTTCTCTCGTGGTTGAAGCCTCAAATGACAATGCTCATGAATAACAGGAACACCATCATGTTTGTGTCGCCCCTTTAAAATTGCATTTCATGCATATTTGCACCAGACAGAACACGTGACGTGTAAACATGTTATAGAGACATGTTATTTGGATGATAATGAACTGTAATCCAAGAATTACCGAAGACCCCTAAGCTTTATCATAAGTAGATGCTTGTCAGTGTTCAAATCACATTAAAATACACTGGAATTTATCAATGACTACTTCTAAGTTATAATCTTCCCCATATACTCACTATTAAATACAGTTTATAATTGATACTTACTTTCCTAAAGCCATATAATGTATTTACTCAGTAGTTACATGTTGACACAGAGCAGTGTGTCATTCCCATGATGCATATGTCTGCTCAGGGATCTACAGGAAATTACACATGCACATATTTGACTGAATTGGGTGGAAATCACCAGGTGCATGTGCACATTTCATATCATTTGTGTGCATGCCCATATGTCACTAATGTGAGCTGGAATAGTTGAGCAGCCAGTCTGGATATTTAGATGAGCGAATGCAACCAACAGTGAATTATAAAGGAGATATCAAATTTTAAAATGCAGAACTTGTTTATTTTCCGCTGATGTATTTGTGAAAGAGAAGCTGCTATTTTGTTCCCGTGTGACTGATACACCTTCGACGGTATCGATATAAACAGATGTGTAGGAATAATCCATTACCAGGCCCGATAACCAGTAGTTAAGTTTCATAAATCTGACGGAGCAACAATCTGCACATCCAGACAGCTGGTTCTCCCGAGGCACGGGCTCTGTTTTGTCTTCTCATCGCCCCGTTAGGATTACAGGAGGAAAATCACTTTCTCAGCCATTTGAATGTGGCATTTGCAGATGAAATCCAAGCACCTTCTGACCCAGAGGCATATCCCTGTGCAGGAGCAGGAGACACCGCTGAGAAATGAGTTGGAACTGCCCCGTCCTGCTGACTGCTCCAAATTTCATTAGAGCTCTTTGCAGACCGTCGCCGCATTACCTCTTGTTAATTTAGCTTTTGTAGTTTGCTTAATATGCTATCGACTGCATTAGCGAAGAGATTAATGTGTTGTGGAATTATGTTGACTCATGATGCTGTCCGGTGTTTGGATAGACTGCCGCGTCAGCTGCTCCGAGGATTATTTCCCGTGTAAAAAAAGCTCATAGGAATCGAACGCCCGGCACATCCAGCAATCAGATCTACACGCTCAGACAGGCAATCCTCTGCCAAGCAAGATGCGAGGGAATTATGAGCAGATAAGGCTGGAGACGCATTATCCTCAAAGTCTGCCTTTTATTCCAGTATTGTCAAAGAGAGGAATTTGTAGTAGCGGCCATCACCATCAAATGAAACCGTATTTTGTGAATAGCATCGCCAAGCGGGCCGTGTTTTCATCTGACTACTGTTACTTATCAAGCTTGTGCAAAAAGCAGCGGAATAGATCGGCAGGCATCGTGAGATGGAATGTTTTGTAGATGTTGATGAGATGAAAGCATGTTTCGGAAATGGATAGTGGATATTAATCCAAATGATCATCAAGATCTAGTGACGTTGAATTTAGTCCTATAAGGGGATGTTGATCGTGATTGTGGGATGCGCTCTCAGCTGACCAGGGGTCTCCCGTAGGTTCACCTGCATGCTCAGAGGGGTGAGAGAGGGGTGATGGATGCAACATGCAACTTCACCTCCAGATGTCACCATATCTTACACACTCCACCATGAAGTCAAAAGATTTAAGTGTCGTGCTCATGTGAGGCTAAAACTTTCGCTTAAATGGATAGAACTAGCTGTTCATTTTATTGCACAATTGCAGTGAATGTCTAATCTGAGATTTTTACATTTTACAAGTCATCTCTTGAGCCGGATTTTACCCTCTGGTGGGCCAGTTTGGGCCTGTGGGCAGTATGTTTAACAGCCCTGCCGCAGACTAAACCTATGTGAAGGTCACGAGTCCACCACTGCGAGCACGCCTGAGTCTCTTCAGCAGCTCGTAGCGGCGGCTCGGTGCTCTGCTCTGCCACCCCGGAAATGACCGATGTCAGCACAATACACCACTCCCTCTTGGTTTGGGGGAACAATAGCCACCCAGAGACTGCCTCATTGCTCCTGCGTTGATTACTAAACCTGCACTGTGCACTGTGTGAGCATTAACCATGCACACAGAGTGAATGCTCCCATTCGGCAAGAACCCAGTATGTATAAAAATGTTTCCATCAAATCTTATAATGGCTCCCTTTAGAGTGACGGTCATCCATTCACCCATTTTGCTTATCCTTTTAGAGTCATGGGGGAAGCAGGTGTCAGTCCGAGCTGACATTGGGTTCGAGGCAATGCAAACACAAGGAGATCATGCAAACTTAACACAGGCGCCTTTTGTTGCGAGGTTGAAATTCCAACGCCGATCCCAGAGTAGTGCCAGAATGCTAAGCTAGTGCACCACTGGCTGAAGTGAGACATGGACGGAGCAAACTGTGCTGGTGCTGCATGGGTTTGAGTGGATGGTGTGTGTATCAACAAGATGTTCATAGTTCTAAACGCAATAGTCTGCAGTGGGAGGGAACTCTTTATCACAGCAAACCGTTTCGGAGGCAGCCGAAGTGTCTTGTAATTTGTTTTCATTTTATCTCCTCGTCGGGCTAACACCACTGTGGTGGTCCAGTTCCGCCTCCTGCAAAGAGTATTATAGATCAGTGGCAGAGACACTTCCTGCATGAGAGTGAAAACAGGAAGCGGAGAGGTGGATGTGTGGTGTCTGCGACTGTCTACCTGTTCTACTCATGAGACTAATCAAAATTGATGATACTCTAAACAAATATAATTGATCTCCTTTATAGTTAACTTTTTGTTTGTCATAGAGATCTTAAGCTGAGTTGACTCCCCTTAATTTATTGTCTTTTTTTATAACACTGAGAATAATGTGCGTGTAATGGCGACCTGAAAAAAGTAATAAAGATAATATATAGATAGGCTGGTGTAAGACTGCAGGTGGGATTCTGACCAGCCTCTCAGGAGCTGTTACTCTCGCTTGTCAAGATGCCCCCCCAGGTAGAGTTGCTGTCATCCGAACCTTCTGTTGTAGTGCTCAACACCTGACAGAACCTAAGAGATACTGATGGTACACTCTACACAGACCATACAAATGATTGAGAGTTGGTAGATATCATTCAGCCCCATGTTTTTATTGGTGACAATTGCAAATAGAGACAGATACAAGAAGACTTGGTATATAGACATATTGTCAGCATGCACTGCCATTTTTGATATCCCTCTGATAATTGTTCATGGTGTCAAGGCTGATATGCATTTAGCCAATGAAAGTCCAGGGAAGCGACTGAAACATCCATATACAAGTTACATTCATGCTGGATTCTGCAACAGTGTAACCAGTATGAATTCTCTTGCATTCTGTTGATTTGGCTATTATTTTCTTTTCTTTATTAATTATAAACACTAGAGCTGTGCTGCAGGAAAGTAGCTTTTTTATTGCTGATTTTCTTTTTTTTTTTAGTCATACATTTTGGGGATTTGCTTCAATGGCAGCCTGTATACAATTATGATCCATGCTTTTTCCTTATAGCATCACTTCCCAGTGAAAGTTTAAAGGAGGTCTACTTAACTTATTTTTGACATCCTTACAAGAACACGTTTCAGAACTGTATCATTTACAAAGAATGTCCCCTGCTCCAGCTCCTGTCATCACTCTACCTGAAACGCTCTGTTATGGAAAAGATAGACAGCTCTGAGCTGACCAGGTGACCCAATCTCTTGTGATTGGTCAACTGCTGGGTCATGCAGGAAGTCCTATCTGGTTGTTATTGTGAACATATAGTGTATAGCTGTTAGTACTCAGTATAAAGCTGCTACCATGACGATATATCATGATATAATATGTCATGCATGTCAATAGCTCCACAGTGTTCAGGACAGACAGGATATATAGAGTCAGCATTAGCGTCCGGTCCTTTTTCCAAAATCTCTCATGAGATCCACGTTAGAAGCCACCACTTTTCCTTCCAGGGATTTCTTTTTATCTTTCGATGTTTCATCCGTTGCTTGTTAGAAACACGATCAACATATCCACTTGCTCACAGAATCCTGCAGAGAATCTCCTCCTGTTTTCTCACATGCACTCATTTGAACACTCTCTGCAGTTCTCAACTCTGGACTGACTGGAGAAAACCCTCGAGAAGGTCCAAAGGCTCACACTCAAGACATTTGCGTTCACACATGCGGCCCCACTGGAGGATCTTCCCCGAGAGCTCAGTGCATGTCTGAAAGCAGCTCGAGCTTTAAGTGCTTTGGTTTGTGCTGCAGTAATATCGGATAACAGCCGATGTATATGAGCAGCGATGAAAACCATGATAAGCTCTTGTGGTTGTCTGGCACAGTGCTGTCATCTTTACATTCCATTCCAAACTTAAATGCCTCTCAATAATATAAATATTCTCACTTGGAATGGAACTTGACATTTGAGATCTCATAAACTTCAGATTAAAGACTTTAAAAAAAAAAAGAGGTGCAAATGCAAGGCCTAGTTCCTGCCGTATTAGTTGGCCCTGAGGTAAAAGAATAATTACATTGAAGCAAAAGTTGTAAGAGACAGGGTTCGTCCCACTCCGAGTGTTAAGGATAAGTATTCTGTAGTACTCTAAGGAAGAAAAGAAACAACTTAAAGGAAGGTCTCAGATTCTACAAAGGTATTCTAACTGATGAAAATCAAAGTCTCCACTTGCAAAAGGAAGAGCAGAATTGATCCATGCATGTTTAATCTTACTGTATTCAAAATAATGTTTGCCATCTAGATTGTGGTCAACTATTATGCAAAGTGATTCAGGTAATTTTCAGGTAAAGAACATGACATTTACATATGTGTGTGGCCTTTCATGAGCTGATGATCAGGAGAGCTGGCAGGGTCTTTAGCTGGGTTGCTATTTCTGATAGAGTGTGTGATTGATCAGAAGTGGAGTCTGCAAATAAACAACCACGAACGCACGCACACACACACACACACACACACACACACACACACACACACACACACACCCGCACACACACACGCACACGCACACGTCTATGCTTATGCCCCTGCTCTATGTACCAAGATGGTGCTGCAACAGTTGAAACAGACAAATCAGCACCCTGGACAGCTCCCTCAGATAGATCTAAGCCTGAGCCAACCAAGGGGTAACAGCTCCATAGATGCCTGTGCTTGCTCTCTCTCTCTCTCTCTCTCTCGCTCTCTCGCTCTCTCTCTGCCTCTTGCTTTGGTCTTTATTGTTGGCGTTGTTTTGTTTGGTGATCACTCAGGGCCAATCGGTCACCTCCGGGGCTGTTGGATGTGACACCTGGGCCGACCTGTCTCTCTCTGTGGATGCTGTGACAGCACCATAGGCCCACTCCAGCCCTCACTCTGGCTGTTTTTGGTTGAACCAGTAAGTGTGGAAGAGTTAGGCCCTGGCAAGATGGAAACAAGTGAGCTGCCCACACTGAGCGTTATTAATACTCTGCGAAAACCACTGGGTGACATTATGGACACTGCGTACACCACCTTTACGTACAGTTTATGAGTTAGACCAAGAGAGTCATACAGCGTCTCGTGGTTTTGTTGCTGAAACACTGATTTTCTAGTTATGCTAAGCTTTTCTTCCCCCCTTTGGATATTTAAATGTATACATCTTTTGTCTACTAAGTGAGTTGTGACTTTGTGAGAGACAGATGATGCAAACGGTCTGAGTGTGATCATTGCTTGCTGAAAAAGAAAACTGTATTACACCCAACAGAGATAAATGTATCACAGCAACAGATTCAAATCTGTTCCCTGCTTGTTTTATGCAAACCAGATGTGCCAGTTTAATTGGGCCTCTTCCCCGCTCGCACCAGCTTGTGGCGGTTTCTTCATTGGCTGTAAAAATGTACCATACAACTCGCCATCTTGTCACCAACATATGCTTACTTGAGTTTACCGCTGGCAGGGAAGGCGCTGTGACAATCATCAGATCAAGCATTAATCAGAGGAAGCAAACAGCAGTTACGCATGTAAATTACCTGCTGTAATATCGTAGGTTTTATCATGCAAATGTAACCCATTTTGTTTTCTGTCAGTGACTGTCTGTAAACCATCAAGGAAATCCTTGCAAAAATAAAAAAAAATAAAAGAAGAAATGGTGACATATGTGGAGGCAGCAACCAAATGATTATTTTAAGATGCTCAGGGGAGTGAGCTGAAACTCCTTTCTGACAGTTTCATCATGTATTACCACACGGCAGTTCCTCCCAAAATTGACATTGTTGGCTTTGATCAAAGCCCAAACAAGGCTGCGACATTCTGAAAGGAGTGTTTGAAATGATTTGTGTGACAGAGAGTGTCGTTTCGAAACAACGACACCGCTTCAAAGCATATAATATCTAAGTGAGCCCGTGTGTAGGTGCGTGCGTGTGGTATGAGAGCGAGCCCTGGCACATGCGCACTGATAGCGTGTCGCTTACATTCACACATGCGAGTGAAAACCGCTCTGTATGGCTCATTTATAGACGGTCCCTCTGCATCCACTCCGCCCCGATATAATCTCCTCTATCACGCCACACATTAAAGTTAAATGACTTGCAGAGCTGATGTGTATATTTCATCATTCTTGTTGTTTTAGTCTTTTTTTTTTTCTTTCCATCTCCCACTCTGTGATGAATCTGAGCTGTGCCCTTGTTGAGGCATTGTCTACGGGTGAGTCTGACTGATTGATGACAGACAGTGGCTGTCACCCCTGGAGAGTAAGCATTCCCGTGTCGTCTCCCCACTGAAGGTCCTGTTGAGCTTGTTAAGGGAGAAAACACTTTTTGTTTATAGCCGCTCTGACGGCACGGGCTGACAGCTCCTGCTGAAGAGGAGATAGACTCCCTCTGGCACACCGCTCCCTCTCTCTCTCTCTCTCTCGTTCTCCTCCCTGTCCATCTCACCTTCCTCGCTTGGTCTCGCCTCTGCCCATCCTCCTCCGCCTCCTCCTCCTCCTCCTCCTCCGCCTCCTCCTCTGCCATGCTCTGGTGTTGTGGATTTTGGTGAAACGAGCATTGAGCAAATTCAAAATATTCACCCATGCAGAGTGTAAAAAGTCACAGACTTCAGCTCCATCCATAAATCAAAACCTGATTTTTTTTTTCTTTTGTCTCTTAAAGGTGCAGTTTGAAAACTGTTGGTCATTTTTGTCACTTCTAAAAATGTCACAAAACAATTTCATACTGATATTTTCATGAATTTTCATTAACACCTAAATGTTTAATTTTTCCCCCTTATCGTTAAATGAGCCCATAAAGTGTATTTATGTAGGGAGCGGGTCCACTCTATGGGGATGCCATGTTTTACATGACTCTGGGCTAGTATACATAGTATAGTAGAGTGGTCATACTAAGCATCTATGAGTTAGACAACTGATGTTTACCATAGGTTCCCCTGCATGCTCAGAAGGGAGAGGGTGAGGTGATGAATACCAAATCTTACACACTGCACCTTTAACAAGCTTGGTCCATTCCCCATTCTGTGGAAATCACAGCTTTTTAACCACAAGAGAAGTTTTGTATTTGTGTTTTTTCCCCATCACAGCCAAAACTTTACCCAAACCAAAGTGTCCTCTCATTCTTTGTCAAATTATTTTGCCAATTGTATCGAAAAAAACTATATCACTATATATTTTTTTTAATGTCCAGAAATGATCGTAAAAAAAGACACCAAACTTCCTTCTGAGGCAAAGAAAATAGGTCATAAAATTAAAGTTTTCCTTTGTCATTATTCTCCTAACGCAGCTGGACTCTGAGCAAACTTTACTCATATCAGTGGGAAATAATGTATTTGTCTGCTTCTATTTTCAGCCGCACATTAATACACATTTGATGAGCTGCTGAGTGCTGTTGACATCTGGACGGTGTCTGAGGGACTGAGTCAAATAAGCTGCAGCCTGTGTGTGTGTGTGTGTGCGTGTGTGTGTGTGTGTGTGTGTGTGTGTGTGTGTGTGTGTGTGTGTGTGTTCACAGTAATAAAGAAGATTCCACTGAGGGTAGCAGCGTGACTCACTGATGTCTTTTAAATAGTTTTGGGACAACAACGGTTCTAAAAACTATGTCTGGCACTGGATACACAGAAGTAGCAGCAGCTGTGGCCTTTTTATTTGGCCATTGTATTGTGCATTTAGAGCAATGTTTTTTATGACAGAAAATATAAAGCCAATGCTTTTCTTGTTTGAAATATGTTTGTATCACTTAAGTATTGTGACTGAGCGGTATAGTGGTGGTGCATTCATTGGCACTGGTGTCACATGGCCAGATTCTCTGAGATTTTAATCCCACTTCAGTTGTGATCTTCCTATTAGGCATGTCACGTTTGAAAATGTTGACTGATATGATGAAATGACTCAGTCCCCAGTACCAAGGAGTGTTGTGTTCTCAATGTCTCTTGATGACTTATTTTGAAAACTTAGCAATTGTGCAACTTGCACAAAATCCTGTTGTTTTGAATGTTCAAGATATAGCTTGACGTATACAAGCTGTCAACATTCAATCATTCCTTCATATGGAACTCGGTTTGCATCATCAGCTTCCCTCTAAGTCATGATGCCCTCAAGATTCTGTAATGTAGGGCAATGACTTTGCTCTAAATGTGTGGGTCTTGTGACGTCCCCACTGCAGGATTTACATATTCCCACTTTACCCACACGGTCGTGAGACATCAGGTCAGATTGATTCAAGACTTGGTCATGAAAAAATCTGTGGATGTTCCGGTTTTGTCGGCCCTTTTATATGCAGGTGACCTTCCCATGCTGTGTCCTGCTTCTTGCTCATTCTTTGCTGCAATTGGTTCTTCCGGTGGATAAGCGGTATTAAGTGATGATGGATGTTAGAAAAATGGTTGTGACTTATTGGCAAACAAACTTTATTGTGATGTTTCCACACTTTTCCAACAAGAAAAATCAACATCGACAAAAATCCTGCTTCTTCTGTTTCTTCTATTCATTTCCTTCCTTTCCTTCTTACCCGCACAACATGCATCTGGAAGTCGTTCTTATGGTGAACACAGAGATGTTTGTGTTGTGACTGTAAGCATTTTTTTTTCCGCTGTTTTCCAGCAAGTGAACAATCTCAGATCACTGGATCCAGAACCACAGTCAGATAAAATGATCCCACTGCAGCGCAGCCACTGGTGGAAAAAAAGGAAATATGTACTGAGGCAATAAGCTCTCTTCAGGGAAAGCTTAAAAGAAGGGAATAAACAACATCTAAAATTAACGAGGGTGAAAGTACCCAAACGCGTTCTCCCCTCCATGTTTGCAGGACAAGCCCACCCAACACCCCCCCCCCCCACCACCACCACCACTCCTCCTTCCTCTGTCTATTTATGTAGGCACCTCGACTGGGAAGCACTTCAAGCGAGGCCTCTGTTCTCTCCCAGATGGGCTCACTAGAGAGCTGTGTGTGGGTCTTTGTCTGCGCCTCTGTGCTTCTGACAGAGTGGATGTGGGAGTGCAGCGAAGGCTGGTTTGATCTGTGTCTGTGTGCCATTTGAAGTTGTGGAGCCAAGTGTCTAAACACGGTCCGACACCGAGCCCCCTGCCTTTTGATCACAGTGGCCCTAATGTGAGTTTCATTACTGCAATGGAGGGGGGGGGGGGGGGGGGGGGGGGGGAACTGCACTCCTGGACCCTCCTGGCCAGGAGGTGCATTGCCCTCTGTCAAAAACAAATCTAGCCTTCATGACGTCCAGTCTCACTGGAACATCTTCAGTTTTCAGTCGTTGTTTCCGTATTGGAAAAGTTATTAGCTTAAGGAAAAGATCACGACTCGGGTTGAAATAGACCATTTCACAACGTTAACCACGTGTCTCGCTGAAAGCCTTGAAGGCGAATGTCTCCCCTGTGCTCTTTGCTCCGCCCACACCAGACGCCCCCGTGCGGCCTCTCTCGTGCTCTCAGGATGAAGGTGTCAGTGTCCCAGAACAACCTCATGCAGTCGGCTGTGGGGAGGGGAGGGGAGGGGGGAAGGGGGGAGGGTGAGGGGGGGAGGGGGGGGGGTCACCTTGCCATTGACAGCAAGTTGAACACGAGCAACAAGTCTCAGTGGACATGTTCTTCGTGGGGGGGCTGCACAAAGGTGCCACCTCATCCTCAAAGGGACCCCCTGTTGAATGATCACCCTCATTTCAGGCTCCAGTTTTCCTTTTGAGTCATTTGCACGTCGCACTATATTGTCTGTCACCGTTTACCCCAAGCCAGGCATCATGCAGTATTCATCCCGATGGCAGTAGTCTGCACACACACAGCCGTCGCTGTCGCAGAGTGAACTCTTTAAAAGCTCAGCAGTTCATCAGTTTAACAGCTCTGGGAATGTTTCACGCCGTCTCTTCAGAACTACGTCCAAATTCTCACTGCGTGGGTGATGATGGGGTTCCGCTTCAGTTTAATTTTTTTGTTTTTTTTCCAAGCAGCAACAGGATATTGCCACAGAGGTTGTGTGGGTGCTGCATGTCGGCCACTTGTCTGACAGGGGAAGAGAATGTCGGGGAAGGCGCCGCATACCGGGATCAAGCGGGGATCTTGGGCAAGAAGGTATCGAACGGGAATGTAAAGCACCCCCCGCCCCTCCCCCCTTGCTATTTTTCAAATCCTTACCTATCAGACGTCAGGACAAAGTGCACGAGAGGAAATGTCAGCATGTGTGTGCGTGCGTGTGCGTGTGCGTGTGCGTACGTGTGTGTGTGAGACAATGAGGGAGCGGGAGCATGGCGGCAGAGGCAGCATTGTAGAAGACATGATTACGTGCCTTGATCTTTCCTATGGCAAGAACAAGACCTCAATCTCTCACTATCTCCCCTTTAATCAAATCCCTACCTTTTTTGCCTCCCTGCCACAAAAGTGTCACAGGCTGAAAATAAGCCCCTTTCCTTATCAAAGAGCCAAAGGTTCAATTGATTTCCAGGCTATGAGATTTTTTTATTCAGAAACTTTGAAGCCAAAAAAGAAAAAAAAAAAGATAGAGCAAACACCTGCATCCCCCCATCAGGCAAATTACTTCTGACTTTTAATTTATTTCAGCAGGAAATGGAAAGCTACATCCTAACCACAGTCAATAGGGGGACCGGGGGAGGAGAGGTGTAATCAGGCGGCTCACCAACTCCAAGGCCTCCATCCTGTCACTTTTAATAGCCACTCAGACCGCACAATCTGCTCGGCCTGATATGCTCACGCCATTCCCATAGCCGCAGCCGTAGCCATCTCCACCCCCTCTTCCTCCTCCTCCTCCTCCTCCTCTGTGTCCTTCCTAATAACAACTGAACATTTCCACACTTCCCTCGGTGCTTCGCATGAAACAAATCACAGCCAAAGCACTTTCTACTTTTCCTTCATCACCACCGATGGCGGGTTTAAAACAGGGACAGGGACGATTGGCAAGTCTGGTTTTGCATTCAGAGTGTCATCCCTGGCTTTGATACAAGGCGAGATTGGATTTCAAATAGCCATCTTGGCGTCTCCTCTGCAGCCTTTGGTCCACAACTTGTGTCTTGGCAATGTGAAGAGTATTAATTTATAGCTTGTTTGTTGCAATGCGAGTGGCACGGCTTAATGGATGGCATTGTTGATCTGCGGATTAGTCCAAACACTTTGGTCCAGGCTGGAGTTCTTCGAAATAGCTTTTGAATAAAGTGCCATTTAATTTGGACAGAGCATTCACTGTCCCCAGAGGTTGAATCCAAATACTTTTTCATGATCTCTACTTTCCTTGTAGCGCCATCAGGAGGACATGGACAGACGGCATGCATGGCTCCAAATCTTGAGCTCTTCTGGATGGATTGGTTGGGTTAAATAGAACCATTCATGTTCCCCATAGGATGAATCATAGTGATTGGTCATATGTGGGTTTTGGAATCTAAACATGGGGTGATTATCAGATCAGAGATGTGTGGGACATGCATTAAAGATATGGAGCATAATTATCAAACATTCATGTTCCCCACAGGATGAATCACTTTTTACACAATTTGGTGAATGCGGTGTGTTTTACAAACCAATATCTTTTATGTATTGCATAGATTATGATGACTTGTGCTGTAGGTATTTCAGGCCAAAGTAATCTTTAAGGATGAAGTGTGTACGATTTTAGCCATTTTTGTAACTTAATTTTTTTTTTTAATATTATAAAACAATAACAAAAAAATACAAAAATACATTTACCCTTAAATGAGCCCATTGATGAATATTGACATGAGGAGTGTGTCCTCCCTACGGGGGCCACCGTGTTTTTACCGAGTTAACATACAAAACATATTTTGAGTTTTAATGACAACTGGAGTCTATCATAGGTTCTCCTGCATGCTCAGAAGGATAGGAATGAGGTGATGGATACAACATGCAACTTCACCTCCAGATGTCACCAAATCTTACACACTGCACCTTTAATGACTTCAAGGATCCTCTGGTGTTTCTTCTGGGGCCTCTGTTGATCACACACTCTTGTAAAACATTTTGTATACCTGC
>JAFBJT010107540.1:4688-23297 GCA_016785325.1 Chascanopsetta lugubris | reverse complement strand
GGGGACTTAATTTTCACTTGGAGGATTTGGGTGAAAATGTCAAGACATATATATGAATTGAATGATAGTTTACCTCTTGGATTAAGTGTAGTACATTACACACTTTTAAAGGTGCAGTGTGTAAGATTTGGTGACATCTACCCACCCCCCCTCCCATTCCAGCATGAGGGAGAACTTATGGTACCCCTCAGTTTTCATTAAAGCTCAAAAGATGATTGGTACGTCCACTCTGGGCTATTGTAAAAAACATGGCAACCCCCATAGGGTGGACCCATGTGAATATACATTAAAGGGCTCATTTTAGAGATATGTAAAAAGCAAGTCATACATTGGCGTGTTTATACATTTGTGAAAATGTCTATATAATTGTTTTGTGATTCTATTTCTATAGATAGAGGTGACAAAAAAATGGCCGAAATCTTACATACTGCACCTTTAAGACTCATTTGAAACAATAGCTAACAAAAAGTGTTGAGCTGAACAATTTGGGATCGTGGAGGCATTTGGAAATAATATCATGACTCATCATAACCACCAATAGCTTTATCTGTTCTGCACATTATATATACCCTTTCTAAAAAACTTTTATTATACTTAGATTGCAACAATGAATAAAGCTGGATGTTGTCGCATCTTACCATTTGTGTATTGTTTATTTATATGTTGGGCATAAATTGTAAGTGTATACCTGTTATACTATTGCTTTCTTATGATCCGCCTCAAGGCTCCATATGTCAACCAGCATTACTGCCATAATCAAGCATGTTTACCGACAATCTTGAATGTTCTACTGAAGTATTATAGTATAAGATTTAAATGTCACACACTGGCAAAGTAGTATGTTACAGCTGTGTACTGTGTAATCTCACCCTCCACATTTCAAGCATGAGAGAATTATATAACTATATAGTTGTTAAACTAAAAAGGTATTTTGTTGGTCCATTCTGGGCTACTGTACAAAAAAACCCCACAAAAAACATGGCTGCCTCTGTGGTAATGACCTGCTCTCAATGTAAATATAAAACTGAGTCTAGTATAATGAAACAATCAGTTCATTCAGGGAATTAGGCGCCCGTTTAATTATTAGTGTGCTCATTGTATATTATGTTTCATCCACATCTTTAAAACCGAGTCTTTAAGATGCTAATCTTCTAATGTCGTCTACTGCTGTGTGAGCTTTATGTTCGCCCCCTTCATTATTGCATTTTAAACAAATAACACATATTTTACCTGTTTTTCAAAAAGGTGCTAACATTGACAACATTAATGACCTTTATTTCCATAAGCTCCAGCATTTTAGCAACAGTCGAGCACAGACAAGAAGCCAAATAATAAAAATGTGACGTCAAAATTGACGAAATTGCTAAACGATAACTCAGGTGTTAGCTTCGACCACAAACTAGCAGAACTCAAGAACTGTTTTTGTTTCTACACGAACACAAACCGATATTTTACACTTCCTGTTTCTCTGACGCGACGTGGAATAAACATGAGCTCACAAAGAAAACATTAATACAGTTGTCATAAACATAAACGACAAACGAACAACACAAGACTTGAGTAAACACTGACCTCGTAGGTGCAGCATGGAGATGTTCTCCAGCCGTCCCAGGTTACATATCAGCAGCGGGTGTTCCATTCATTCTTTTCCGGTTCCGCTGACGCACAACAACGCCCCCAACAACTAGTTCCGCTCCATTTTGAATTTCTGTAAAATGTAAATTTAAAGTCTGGAAAATAAACTTTTTTGTCGAATACGTGTTCAAACTCAACCGGTTTAGTTCTAAATAAGTAATTTACTTTAAAAGTGAAGAACGAGACGCCTCAAAGGAGTCTGAACACGGGAGTTGGCAGATTTGACCAGCAGAGTGCAGTAAATGATCATACTCATATCTCACCTGGAACCACAGAGATGATTCTATCTTTCTGCTAAATACTCATCATTTAGCAGAATTTAAATTCATACAATTATATTTATAATCATCGGGGAATGAGCATAAGCTGCAGATATATCTTTTACATTTGAAAATGACTTTAAAACGTTTATGTGCTTTGACTCAAAGATCCAGTCTGCATTATGCTAATACTGTTATGGATTTGCAACCACTTCAAAGTATAAAATGCTGTTTTACTTTTCTTGTTTAGAATCACATCAGGAGCGGGTCCTCTCCACGGAGGCCGCCATGTTGCACCGTGTTCTTACAGTAGCCTAGAATGGACACACTTGACACCTTTTGAGTGTTAACGATGGCTTCCATAGGTTAGAATAGGCAACTTCACATCAAAATGTCATTAAATTGTACACACTGTGCCTTTAACTGCGATACTGAAACATGCTTCAAAGTCTAGACACTGCCAAAGACACTGTAGGGTTTGCAGCGTGATACTTTCATGTTTGTGTATGTCGTGATAAACTCGATGAATTTCCTTTACTTTCTCAATCAACCACTCTTTGGGAAGATCAGAATACAGCGAGATAAGATCAGCCCTCGCTGCACTGAGCTGTTGAACTGCAGACTGACACGTGCATGTGTATAAGACTCTGCTCCATCTGATGCGCTCGTTTGTGGAATTTGGGAGAAACATGCAAAGTCTCGAGAGGCGGCAACGACAGCACAGACGTCATAAAGCGGAATAAAGCTCCTGCACACACACGTTTTCATGATTTCCAGGAAGTTTCTCATATGAATCTAAGTTTTCAAGCCTTTATAAGAAACATCCTGTCGGCAGACACTGAATTTGATATGGTTGCTTTTATGAGTGTATAATCAAATTATTTCCAAGTATGGACCCACTCTATTTTCATCAGGAGGAGGTCATTTATCATGGAGTGCTCAAAATTATATTTACAGTAGGTCAGCGTGGATAAAATAGAACAGTAGCACAGTGGTAGGGCGTGCACTTTGAGTGCATGAGGTTGTGGGTTCAATTCCCTGCTTTCTTCATCTACCCTCAGATGTATGTCGTGAAGGATTCAAGCTTCTGCTAATTGGAATCGTAGAGTGCAAACACATGTAATTTCCTTTAAACTCTGAAATCCATTCTCTTGGCATAGGTGACCTGTAATTAAACAATTAGACACACACACACACACACACACACACACACACACACACACACACACCAACATACAGAGGAGCCGAGAGTGAATTCACACAAGAGACTGACAGATTGCAAATAGAGAAACAATTTATTGATCCTTCCAGTAGAGACTTGATATTCATGGAATAAAACTGCTTTTCTGGGAGCTTTACTGAGCCAAAAAAAAATAAGAAGGAGAAACACAAATCAAAAGTGCAGACAAAAATAACAACACAAATATGTTCAAAAATACAAAAAGAATGTAAAGAGTATAACAGTTGAATAGCAAAGGGGTTTGCTCAAAGCACAAAAGAACTGAGGCAAAAAAAATCTGCATTTTATAAAAACAAAAAAAATCAATCATAGTAGGACATCAGCAACTGATCTCCCTCCTCTCATTCAACAATTAAAACTTTGAATGCTCAACATTTTCCCATAACAGTCACGTTTTAACAATTGATGCTCAGTCAATGTAAGAAGTCAACTGTAGCAGAGTCAGTGAAATATTTTCATGTCCTCGGTCCGACTCCACATTTGACACATTGTGAGCGAGGGGACAAACTTAACTGCTCTTGTTATTTGCCTCATGTGTTGTTCAGCTACCGGTCATAAATGTGTGACACTACACTAACCAAACTATGCTTTGCAAAAACAGACTGCACAGCACATACTCTAATAGTGAATATAACTAGACACTATTCTTTTTTTTTCTCTCCTTAAAATTCAGGAGTAAAACACAAGATGAGCAACATTTAAACATTTTAGGTCTGAAATGCCCTTTTAGTGCCATGCCCCACACTAAACCCCACTCTCAGACTCCCTTTGAATTTGCCCTCTGAACTATGTCTCATGATTTGAAATATGGGGTTGAATTCATTAACCTAAAGAAAACTTTGAAAAGACTTATAAAGGTGCAGTGTGTAAGATTTGGTGACATCTAGAGGTGAAGTTTCATGTTGTATGCATCACCCTTGTGCGCATGCAGGAGAAAGACTTTAGTTGTCATTAAAACTCAAAGGTTGTTTAGTGCGTCCAATGTTACTACTGTAAAAACATGGCGGCCGCCGTAGAGAGGACTCGCTCCTCACGGAAATATACATTAATGGGCTCATTTAAGGGTAATGGGGAAAAATAACACATTCAGATGATTATGAATTCATGAAAATGTCAGTATGTAATTGTTTTGTACTATTGTTAGAAGTGAAAGCAAATATCACACACTGCACCTTTAAAAAGAGGACGATTCCTGCGTCTGGAGGTGATTAAAATCTCTAGTCATACAGCTCATTCTCCCCCAAGTCGCCGCTAACTTTGTCGAAAGTACATTTCCCGTCAACAGACAGAAAACAGCTGCAAACTTAGTGACACGGAAAGACCCCAATTTAACACGACACATGTCTGACTTTTTTCTTTTCTTTTTAAAATCATCATCCATGGAATATTTAGATGCAAACTAGTTATGAGTCAGAATAATAGAGTAATGAAAAAGAGATGTGTGGGAGCAAGATCAGGGAGGATACTTGCATCATGATGAGTGTGATGGTCTAATTATTACAGTTGGTCACAAAGATCAAGTATCTTCCAGTTGCATCACGCTCACGTTACTCAGAACCTCTCCCAGTCTGTCAATGTGCCCAATTCAGACGTCCTTCAAGTAAAGAACAAAACCAACCCATTTAAACCACCCATCCGACCCGACAGGTCCCAGACCGGCGTTTGTGCTTTAGTCTCCGGACCTTGGATCACGTGACCACCGAACCACAAACGCCGTCTGGGACCAGCTGCCCCTAATTCCTTTGCTACTTAGATGAAAATGCTGGGGTGTGGACAGCCACGGGGCTGAGGACACTGGAGTCTAGGAGACGGAGGATATGGGGTTGTGAGGGGAGCCCATCTGGGTCAGCACCTTATCCAGCCACTGCAGGGGACCATGCAGGTGAATCTCAATCCAGCAGGGGGTGCTGGTTACGTCCTGGCGGTGGTACTCGGCGCCCCAGCCCTGTAAAACACAGAGGCATGAGGTTTTATGATGAGGGCGGGGACCCAATTTATTATCTTCTTTTTTTTTTAATAAATGCGTTTGAGTTTATTTGTTCACTGTCTCAAGCGATGATGTACAAACAAGTACAAAAGAACTTTCAATGTAAAATATTATTTAGAAATGTATATTATTTTCAACACATTTCAATTAATTCAAATAAAACTGAAAGAAAATAGGATGATTTTTGGTTAATCACAGAATTAGTCAATTATAAATCTCAACTGATAATACGCTGATACAAAGTACAATACAGCACGTTAAAGGTGTGCAGGTTACACCTAGTGGTCAAGTTGCATATAGCAGCTTATCAATTCCTCACATTAATAAGCCTGATGTCGATGCATGGAGGATAATCATCAGTTATCATAGAAAATCAGAGATGTTCATTTGCCATTACTGGGCAATTGTATACACATGGTGGTACAACATGGCCGCCTCTGTGAAGAACCTGCTTGTGACGTGACTATAAAGGGTTCATTCAAGAGTAATTAAGACAACAATTCATAAACTGCATATATTCCATTTCTGCCAATAGAAGAGGGAATAACTTCATCTAAATGTTAAACAGTGGACCTTTAATTTGATTATCGATCTGATTAACAGTAAAAATGTGTTTCCTTGGTGGGACCGGCTCACCTTAACGAAGCTCATGCGGATGGTGCACATCTTGGTGAGCTCATAAACGGCCTCGAAGCCGTGGTTGACGGATTGCGCCAGCAGCTCGGCAAACTCCTGGTTGTTGAAGATCTTCAGGCTGCAGCCGCTGGGAATCTTACACACGGTGGTGGGATGGAAGCCGTGGTGGAAGTTACAGTTACGACTCTGGACGAAGATACTGCTGTCACTCAGACACTCTGCGTACACCTCCCCGCCCACGTAGTACAGATGGACACCTGAGGGGGGAGCAGGAGAGAGGATAACCGCGTTGGTGTTTGCTGTCGTCATCTGCACATTTAAAAAAATAAATAAATAAATAAATAAAACGCTCCAAAACAATGGTGAGGTCATTCCGGAAAATCAATACGCTAAAATGTTCACTCAATTTGTTGTTATTGTTCGGTTCATCTCCAGATTCTCCTCATCCCTATTGACAAAATGAATTGATTTAGTCTCGTCTGCAAACAGTCAGCGCATCGCGGCCACTGATGGGATACTGCACCTCTGCCGATGTGCCGCCGGGTGTTCTCGATGGTGGAGTTGCGGTTGACGTTGGAGAGCAGGCCGAGACAGAAGCGGTTGCAGTTGTTGGAGGGATCCGTGAAGCCGTCGACGAGCAAGCTGGTGGAGGAAGCCTGGAAGGCCTCGCCGACGCGATTGTTGAGCTCGTAGTAAACAATGGAGCACCAGTGCTTGGGTTCCTCGTAGGCCACGGGCTGCACATCTGGGCAGGAAACATTAACGGGTCAGGAGAAGGAGTCGGGGCAACATGGCAGAGACACCGGCAGACACATTTAATGTGCTTTTAAGACTCCTCTGTGCAGACACGCTGCCAGGATGTGCTGATCCCGCCGGAGGCCGGGCCGTAAATCGTGCGCGTTATCATAATCTCCCAAATTGCCCCATGTAGCCCCGTAAGGATCATTTCAATTAACATATCGTGCCGGCTGTGGCTGCATCTGTGTACCTTTACGCTGACCATAATCAATGTAGATGCATCCTCGAGCCTGCAGACCGTCTGTGGTCTATACATGCTCGCCTTTATCGAGCAGGTCGACAGTCGATGGAAAAAAAGGCCCGGCCACGTGCTCTGCGCCTGGTATCTCGCAGCGCAACGCCGCCCGACCGGCCTCAGCCCTCTCAGAGAGAACGAGAGAGGGGAATAAATCATGTTTATCTAAGCACATAGTACTTCTCCCAAACTTCCTCTGTGGACTGGTACTGGCGAGCAGGTGTGTTTTGTCTGTCCTCTTCCCAGCACCGGACCACGATAGACACCCATTCCCCCTGAACAGGATGCAGCTTGTGGAAAAGAACTTAAAAACTCCCCATACTCCCACTTCCAGCAAACATTTCAACAGCTCTTCCCGCTACTGTTGTCACCATGTGTGTGCAGATAGTCAGGGCCTCCAGAGCATTATGATAAAAGAGTACAAACACTGCGAGGCTCAGGCGGGGAAAACAAAGATTCAGACGAGGAGCTTTTTTTTCTTTTTCTAGGACGTAATCGGAAATGCTGATACTGCTGCCAGATAGTTAGAGACACACATCGGTACGACAGGACAGACTGCGACAACAATGAAGACTTGTATCTGGGGTCGGCAACCTTAGATACACGTGCCACTATTGGCACAGCACAGCGTCATCGATGACACACTGGCCAATGCACCGTAGCTACCGATTCAGAACAAATGGCTTCGATGTCTTCGGAGGGCCGTCGCTTGCATTTTTATATCGCGAGGATATCCGGGTGATCACTACGGTCCAGTCACAGGCAAGAATTGACAAACACACAGAGCAGAGCAAACTTGCTTAGCAAGCTTTTTCATTTCATGTTTGTGCATGATGTGTCATAATCAAACATATTGTTGTTTATGGCTCATTGATGTACAGAATAATGAACAGATTATGTAATTCCATGGCTGTTAACATGGAAGCATGGATCCATCGCGAGATGAATACAACAGTAATGACCTCATTAGAAGAATCTGTTACTCGAAATTGTGCATTTACCTTTTTCTCAGATTGAAATACAAGTATGTTTGAGAAAATACAATGGTCTGTAAACTGTGATCATGGTTTTCTATTCATGGACTCGTACCTTCACCCATCTGATTTCTTTTTAGGGATGGCGCCGTTTTCCCAGGCTTTAGCAATTTACCTTGGTCGGTATATTCTTATTATTTCCAATAGCAGCGACGGCCAACACTATAAAACAACAGAATTTCCCTTTAACGCTCACGTCTGGAGCCCATTACATGTGCATCGCATGGTCTATTACGAATTCACCATCGCAGCGCTCAGATGTGTCTTTCCAGCGCCATAAAGGTAAAACCACTAAGTCGTGATTGCTGCAATTATTATACCACATTTTAGATCTGGAAGTTGGGTGTAATTAGTGACTCTTAATCGGTAACGTGTTTCAAGTCATTACCACCAGCAGAGGTGACATAAGCTCGGGCTTTTATGGGCCTCGTAAAACCGCTCTGAGGCCTGGCTTCATTTGCAGAGTCTTTGAGCTTCACATGGGTTCACATCCACAGACACAGCTTCACTCTAAACCCAACAGATCCCTTTCTCACACGCTGTTCAGGTCTTATCTGGCAGGATGTGACCCGAACAACCCCACTCTGGTTTTTCTTCATTTTTTTAAACAGTGTTTTGAGTTTGACCGCATGAGAAAGAAGGGATCAAAAACAACCAGGCTCTCCAGAAATCGTTGCACCTGCAGATCAAGGCAAACGGGCGCAGGCGGTGTTATGTGTGTGATGTGTGAACACAAGGATGTTGGGGAAACTGAGAGCGAGAGGGAGATAGTATATCTCACAGTTACCTGGCCGGTTGTTGCTCTCCAGGGGCAGGGGTGGAGCCAAGAGGTTGGTGTCCATTGGCTGGGGACAATCCTGAGTCATCTGCTCCTCTGGGGGCATGTAGGCAGGAGGCGGAGTTTCTGCGTGAAAAAGGAGGCAGAACAAAGAAAAATGAGAGTTTTTTTTATCCGTGCCCGAGGGGAAAAAAGGGAGGACAACTGCAAGACCCTCTCACCTGGCATCTGGAATGGACTGCCAGGCTCGGAGCTGGATGGTGAATGAGGGAAGGTGGCGCTGCTGCCGCTTCCTGGCGAGTTTGGGTAGCTGTTTCCCGGCGACTGTGGGAAAGGCATCGTATTGGCCTGAGGAAAGGACTCTGGGAAGGTGGCGTTCTGGGGCATGTGCGGCTCATTCTGCTGCAGAGGACTGCGGAAGCGGGGCAGCATGGTATGCTTGGCATTGAACTCACTGTTCCGCGGTACCAACACTGGCGGCAGCACTGAGGAGGAAGACAGACACGCACAAAAAATGACGTTATAACAGGAAGCACTGGCAACATTTCAGCCATCTTCAGTGTACAGGGAAGTAAATTCCACAGCCCAATCAAAGTGTGACCACTGGTTCGTAAACGAAGTCCCGATGTGACACTGAGAAATTCTAAAGCTCCTCTCGAGCATAAACAAACCAGTTGGAAGCTATTTTTACTCTCGTGCGGATCAGAGAGGTTGATAAACTGTACAGTGTATATAGTGAATCTAAATTTATCAACTGTCACACTGTTCCCACCAGCTGCCTCTAAAAGGTGTGTGAGGACACTGATGGAGGCGATCAGATATGAATGCATGTCTGTACATGCGCTCTGTGCCTTTAATGCTATTCGACTTCCAATGGTAAAGACCTGGGGTGAAGACTGGAGCGTGTGCTGAGCTCGGGTCCGACTGACTGTTAGGCATCGGTCCGACTTTAGGAAATTCAGCCAAGTACAGTTTTAGTCAGACTAACATGTTTATATGTATTTTAATAGTAAGGTTTACGAGTCACAGTAACACAATAAAACAGTTTACTCAATGTTTGCAAATTACACCGCTGTTCTACGTACATCGTATACGTTTTATACAACTGGTTAAGTATGTATGTGTATATGTATGTATGCGAATGTTTGTTTATATTATGTAAATATCATATGAGTATTTTTTGCAGGTGTATGTTTATATGCGTATTTGTATACAAATACTGATTTTTCTGCTGCAACACCACAATTTCCCCTATGGGAATGAACACCGTCTCCACACTGGGCCTTATTAGGAGATATATCTAATCATTTCAGCACCGAAAACAGAATGTAAAACCAAGCAATACCTACACACACAAACCCAGCAATAACCGAGATATATCAAATGAACAAAATAATAACATAAATCTCTCTCTCGGACTTATCGTGCCTTAACATTCTCCGTGCAGATGTCCCTGCATTTTTTCCAAATGTCAGCTCTGAGCCTGCTGGTCTGAGCCAGCAGTCTTTGGCCCAGACTCTCTCTCAGGTTTCTGCTCAGAAAAGACATTGTGAGGCGAGGAATTCATCACTTAGGTTAAGTGTCCTGGCTGATGTGCGGTGCGACTCAGGTGCAGTGCACACAAACCGCAGAGATACGCTCCACTTGTGTCTATAAATACTTGTGCCGATAAATAAAGCTGGTGCTGAAATTTTAGATGGGGCCTGTGATTGCTGTCGGTGTGACTGCAGGTACGAGAGCGTGTGTGTGTGTGTGTGTGTGTGTGTGTGTGTGTGTGTGTGTGTGCTGACTAGACCTGGGCATCGACAACGCTGCAGTTTGCTTCTAAGGTTATGTATGTGGAGCAGGCGGACGGACAGCTGTGGTGTTTGGTGAGGGAAGATTGACAGGATGTGTGTGTGTGTGTGTGTGTGGGTGGGTGGTGTTGAGAAAGAAGGGAAGGGGAGGCGGGGGTGGGGGTGGGGGTGGGGGAGTGTGGACAGACAGGTGCTCTTGGGTTGAATCACCTTACCCCCCCCCCCCCACACCCCCCCCCCTCATTTTTTCCCCCCCACACCCCCTCCCCTCATCTTGTCTTCCACCCGCTGCTAAAACAAAAAGTGTGCGAGGCAGGCAACGACTCTTTCCTCCCATTGTGTGTGGGTGGCCGGCTTCCTGTTCCAGCCATCCTGAGAGAAACTGTGCATGCAGGGGTGTGTGTGTGTGTGTGTGTGTGTGTGTGTGTGTGTCTGTAACTGTATGTGTGTGTGTCTGTTTGAGTGTGTGTGTGTAAGTAACACGGAGCAAATATGAGTGTGTGTGCCTGTGTCTACATGTGTGCCTAAAAGTGAAATAAAGGGGGGGGGGGGTCAAAACAAAGCCCTCATTCTCCCCCTGATGGAATTTCCTGCAACACACACACATACACACATACACACACACTCCTTTACACCCGAACATCCTGCACACAGCTGTTTCTATCTTGTCAGCTCATCCTCACTTTCTGTTTGATCCACCAGGACCGAATGACTTGCCTCAGGAACGTCAACCGCAACTCCACCAGCGTCCCACTCACTCAACATCACTTTTCTATTCTTTCTCAGAGGTTTTGTTTTTAAACGAATTCATTCATTCCCATTTTAATACAAACCACCACATTATAGGTCTTCCGTTTGTCTGAAGGTGTGCGGTGGTTTTGCTCTTTACATTTAACAGGGCTCGGTTTCAGAAAGCCTTTTCCTTAACACATGCTTAAGTGCTGAAATTAAAACTATTCTTTGTTGGATCACATTTCTGAAGTTATAATCAATCAGCTGAAACCTGATGTGGACAAAGTGCTGCAGGCAGCAAAAGATAAAGAGCTAAGATACAGTATACCTCTGGTATTGTAATGCAATAGTCTGCCCAGTCATGATTTTCTTGATTGGCAGTCAAGAGTGTCAATTAATAAACAAATCATTTCATTTCATTTTATTTTCTCAAACCCAACAAGGAAAAATGTTCAAATCATTCTTTAACTGCTACTTTTCTAATATTCACTCTAGGTCCCCTCTCTTAAAATGCCAATACACCATCAATACACAGCTTGCAGAAATGCAGAGTGTAAGGGGCAATCGTTTGGACTCCACCCGCTTGTGTGGGTGCATCCCAACATTCTATCTCCAGTCACGTCTCGCTCACCTGGACTGTCCACGCGTTTGTAGTGGTAAGGGTTGATGCACACGTCCTTCTGTTTGGAGCCAAACGGGTACTCGCAGCACTCCAGGGCCTTCAGCTCGTGGTGGGACTGCAGGTCAGGCCAGCGCCACACCCGACAGTAGATGACATGCGGCAGACCCTTCCTGTGGGACACCTGCAGCCGCCCGTCCAGGGAGCGGGGGATTGTCACACAGTTACTGGGCTGACCCGGGCAGCTGAGGGCCCTCTCCAGCTCCTCCATGGCTCCCTTCTTCTTTTTCAGTTTCTTTACCAAAGCCTCCACCGCCTTCTCGGCCCATTTCTCCTCCTCGTCTCCCTGCTTCCAGCCCAGCAGCTGTTTGACCGCCGGGCCGGTGAAGGAGAAGAGCGAAGTGACGTTCATGATGGACAAGCCGCCCTCCTCCTCCCTCCCCGCCGTCCAAAAGGAGGTGTTGAGCTGCGATGGAGACAGTCCAGTCGGAGAAGTGGAGGTTTGTGATGTAGCTGCGGTTCAGTCTTTTGTCCTGCCGCTTCAGATAATCCTCCGCTTCCTGGGGCGTCGGTGGGATCTCCTTCACAGCCACTTTCTGGAAAAGAGGGAAAACGTTAGCATCTGTGAGAAAACACTTCCTCCCCGACTGCGAACAAACACAACTGGCTGCATCCTTTCCCTCTCGATGTTCTCGCAGCAGTGGCGAGCAATGACCCCTTCTCCTTTTACTCCAGTGGCTCTGATGTCTCACCGGAAAAACCTCTGATGAGGCGATGATGTCCGTTATAGCTGTTACAGCCACGTCAGTCACGGGCTTCTGGGAAAATGGCAGAGAAGTCACAACAGACGTGCTCATATGAACATCAGGCCCATGCAGACATTCTGCAGATAGCTTCCTGTCCGTATGGCTTGTCACATTACCGCCACTCAATAAGTCATTTACAGTAAAGTGGTTTCACATTCGGTCCGCAGCTCACACGCCCTATAAGAATCCGACCTGCAGGGCTAGCACCTGACTCGCTCTCTGGAGGTTTAACTCTTGTCACGGTGTACATTACCTCAACATTTATTTTCTCAATTAATCAAAGACATGTCTTCGGATTCTAATGTTTGACCCTAAGACTTCTCCAGCTACTCCATTTAAAGGTGAATCACTTTTTTAAGTATTTTTTCCTACAAATTCAGCTCATTTTCTAAAATAATTTTGTGGATTATCAAGTAATTGTCAGATTTGCAATGACACACACATTACTGACACATTTCAGACGCTAAAGACCAAAGCTATTCAATAGAATAGTCCATTTCGGTGCACCTTGTAAGTCCACCACCAGATGTCAGTACATCCTACTTACTGAACCTTTCAAAGGACGTATATATTTAAAGAATAGCACCACGATGAAAAAAAACCCGGACACAACGTCAATTAGCCTCGACTTGCTGCGACCGCCAACTGAAAGTCATCGCTCATACGTAAGCCTTCTAGATTTCAGAGGGAGGATCATCTCGATGTTCTCTGATGCTTCAGCATCACACACCAACACACAGTGGTAACGGGCGGGAATGTGGCAAAGTGTAGGACAATAAAAAGGAAGTGCACGTGGAGCTTAAGGACAATTGTGCCCATTCACTCGGGTCCCACAGGAGCGCTTGAGCAGCCAGGAGGTGCACGCATTCGGCCTTTTAAAGTGGGGAAACAAGCGCGTGCTGAGCTCTTCCACTCCCACCTTCTTTTCAAGTCTTTTGTCTTAATTCACTTGAGGAGACAAAACACAGTTATGGCTGAGTTTCGGCCGCACACACGCACACGCACACACGCACACACACACGCGCGATGATACCAGATGCCGCTCCTGGATCAAATAAACAGCTTGTCAGAAATCCACAACCTTTTATCTGTAATGACTCATGGGTGAGGATGCATCACTCTCTGACAGTAAAGCCTGCAGTATATTGAATTTCCAATGAGCAGGAACAAATACATCATTAAGACTGCCGTGTGGTTATTCTAGGCCCTTTCAGATTATGGGATGAATTGCCATTTCTATCTTTGTCTGCTTCTTCCTGACGAACAGGCCGGGAAGTTTGATGAGCACAGGTGCTGTTTACAAAAGAGCGTGGCGGACACTTACAACTGCCAGAACGCAGCAAGTTACAACTATACTTAGCTCTGACACTGACTAATCAGAAGAGGGGCTGAACTGTGCTACTATACGAGCGGGAGTCAGGTGACATGTGAGTCGACCAGGGTGTGTCAATGCATGTGTGTGTGTGTTTGAGATTAGGAGAAAGCATAAAACATAAACCCTGAGGTTTCTTCTTACTCAAGACCCCCTGCTCTTCTTCACTATAAAACAGACAGGAAACAGCAATGACATCTTCATATCTGTCACTCCCTTTTGCTGAGGGCTGCAGAATTTTCTATAGGTGTGTGTGTGTGTGTGTGTGGGGGGGGGGGGGGGGGGCTAAGGTTGTAGCTCCAGCTATCATGACCTCTCTCAGTTTCAGTTTTCATGAAACTATTGAATGTTGGAGAATCCTTTCTGGCGACTGTTGCTGAATTTCTGCGACATAAGTTATGAATTTAATTTGAACTTGTTCATTGGGAACAAATTCTGGAAAACTAGTCACATGTCCATAACTCCACCATGCAAGGTTAGATTTGAGCTAAATCTATGACATGAGATCTTCAGGATGTGGATTAAGGTCATGGTTTGTCTGAGTCACCTGGAGGTGTCACTGTATGCTTTTTCTTTGATATATATTTCAGTATACCCTGATATATACCCTGGAGTTACCCTGCAAGTCCCAACCCATGTCAATACATTAGACTAGAGCTCTTGTTACATTGCAGCATGGTGTTAATAATTTAATATCTGAACATTAATATCTGAATATCACATCTGAACACAGCTAACTCTATCCACCAGCCTGAGTCCTTGCGGTCTGTTTCATTCATCCGTGGAACAGTCTTTAAATAAAGCCAATACTTGATTGACCCTTCAATTACAAACGAGGTGTCGTCGCTTAACAGCAGCACTCAGATCCGAGTCACAGCAAGGTGAGGGATTTGGTGTCAAGAACAAAAGTCTCTGGATGGAAATTTAAAACTGACCAACCAGGATAATGCTGACAGGGCAAACTGAAAAGTTTGTCTGACAGAGGAGCCTGTGTTTCCAGTCTCATGTCAAACACGCAGCAGGTAATAACACATATTTGCATGACGTTAAATGTCCATTGAGATCTGTAACACTGGCGCTGTCATGACTTTATGAGGCAGTTGGAGCATTTCCATTTCCATTCCATTGCATCACTGATGCAAACCTGGCTCAACATATTTTCGTGCAAGGTGTGAAGCATCACAATAAAACATCACATTGGTTCCAGGGTCAGCAGCAGCAGCAGCAGCAGCAGCAGCAGCAGCAGCAGCAGCAGCAGCAGCAGCAGCACCCAGACAGTGTCGGGAGTCGTTTCTGATCCATTTACAGCCACAGAGCAGCTTTGATGGCCTCTCAGTCACAATCAGCTCCATCAGCACAAGTTCAGACCTTGCTGCACAGAGAAGCTTTAATCCGTTTCAGATGTAAGATTCCAGAAAGAGCCGCTCGCTCACTCACTCGCTCTTTCTTCTGTCGTTGTGCTGCAGCTGGAGACCATATCACTCCCACTCTGACTGTCAGTATCTGACTGCCTCCCCGACCATGTGCTAATTCTGAAGGGTCTGATTCGGCTCTGTGCCGCGTCTGTGGACAATGCAAGTTTAGATTGGAGGCAGTCAAAATAAAAAGGGCGCCATTGTGCCTCCATGTTCCTCTACCTATGTATAGACTGGGATGTTTGTATGACATAACCAGGCTTTTGGGGCACCAGCTTTCGAAACAATGGCCGCTGCACGAATGTGTCTTGCGATGCGGAGGTTAGCATGCTGCTAACGCTTCAATGTTTTCGCGTCTCAACATTTTGGTGAAAAGGCCTGAAATTAGATCTGTGGATAACACAAGAATTTAGGTGCTTTTATGGCATTCATAGATGATACTTGCTATCTCGTGGCTAAACAACACCGTAGCCTATTGCGCATTGAATCCATTTCTATACTTTATACAATTCAGATCAGAGTCTTTTACAATTCAAAAGTGGTGTCAGTTGGTGAAAATGATCTTACTTAACAGAACATGTTAAGACTTAACAAACAAAGACTTGTGTTTGCCACAGAGCTTATTTCTGGCAATCATCTCAAATTCAATGCAGAAACCCCATTGACTTTTTGCACGATACATCATCCTTTTGGCACTCTTTTAGTATTAGGCAGTGTTGTTTTGTTATCTATAGTTAGAAAGTACTTGCTACTTAAATGATCCTTATTCTATTTTTTTTAATATAGCACATTACTGAGAATATATTCTTCTTTAAATATGCTATATACCATGTAATCGTTGATCTTTTGAGTCTACTCACCTGTGTCTCACCCAGTCAATGAACAGTCAACACAAATACCTGCACAAAGCATTATTTACACAAGGCTCCATAAAAGCCACAGACGTTCCCTAGAGCTGACTCAAAGCTACGCTCTCTATTGCGTTAGCTTGTTAGGGCCATGAGCCGGCCAATCGGGCAGAGACTAAGGCTAATGGGAGTACAGAGTGGGATCATGCGACACTGACAGGCGGAGGCTTTGACCCACCTGGTGCGAGCTGTTCGCCACTACACCAGCCCCATGGATCATTTTGCACTGCTCCAGTGTCTGTTAATCAATTTAGGCCTGGGCTGTGTAGGATGAGGAGGCAGTAATGATGCTCTCTGGACCCTCCCCGGGGACAGGGCATTATAAAGAAGCTACATTATTTATCAGCAGGGTCCTGGATTGGGCCTCCATTAGCCTCCCCTCAATGGAGTCACTGGCTATAAACAGAGGAGTGCAGGAAGAGGGAGCGTGATAGATAAAGAGGGAGAAAGACAGAGGGCATTGGTGCAGAGAGGGGTGAGGGAGAGTGATGGCAAAGGAGGCAGAGATCTAAGACGGAGAGAGTGTTTCGAAGAGAAACTCGTATATCTGCTCTCTTCACTGAGCACTTCAGGAGTAAGTGCCTTCAAGGGTCATTACCGGGTGAATACTGACACTGCAAGGATGCGATGTATGCTTTGCTTTTTTTTTTTTCACGAATACAAATCATTACAAGTCCTAGCATCCAAAGAATCCGGAGACAAGCAGCTACTGTTTAGAGAAGTTCCAAATCGTTGAAGCTTTATTGGGGCTGAGAACAATCGGAGATGTCTCCCTTGAAAGGAAACGTATCACTACTTGTGCGCCGTCTTAGGGATGTTGTGGGGCGAAGGGTGAAAATCAAGATGTCACAATGAAATTGATCTTGCACAAACAAATGTCATCACTGCATTATTTTGTCCTCGAAGACATTGTGTGAAATGTTGTAGGAGCAAAGCTTGAAATAACCCCCGCCGGGCTTGAGGTGTTGCTTTTAGTGACACGACCTTAAACTCACTGGAGGTCACTTGTCTTTACAAACACACGTAAACGGATGTAGCCTATAGTAGACTCTTCACGTAAATAAGTGAAATCCTCATGATCAGCGTGGTCCAGACTTAGAGGGGAGGAGGCGTGGGTGGCGTGGGGGGGGGGGGGGGGGGGAAAGGGGGGGGGGGGTGTTAGGGGGGGGGGGGGGGGGGGGGGGGGGGGGGGGGGGGGGGGGGGGGGGGGATGAACGGGGATCGGATTCTTCATGCACCAGACACACCAGTCAACACACATGACTGTAGACATAACTACCCAACACATGGGGTCTCAAGCAGCTATCTCAACCATGCCTGGCACTCAGTGTTGGGTTAGTGTTGTGTTAGGGTGGACACCTCACCCCCCGACACATGGCAGCCTATGTTGTCCTGACGAGACAGACGCACGGGAGGGTTTTGACATTGTGCACCGCTGTTGTGTTGTGACTGAGTCTCAGGACACAGGAATGCTGCTAACCTATATTTACACCTTGTAGTCGAGAAGCTTTTTTTCAACCATATAAATAAATAGATGGACAGACAGACAGACAGACAGACAGACAGACAGACAAGTATGATTAGTGTGTAGAGAAGAAGCTCATCGATGCCAATCATATCGGCATTTCCATTTATTTAAAAGCCTCCACCCTCCTTTCATTCCTATAAAAGCACCTTTTGTTTCATTTCTTCTTTTTTTTTCCAAACCAACTTTTAAGCTGCGTTTCTTTGACAAAGCAGGACGATAAAACAATTGGAAGTAAATCACGGACAAGGACAAATTCCTGTCCTTTGGGTAATCTGATATGTCATCTTCAATAACGTCAGGAGATCTGGCCTTAGCTGCTGTATGTCTCTCTCTCTAGCTCTGCCTCCTTCAGCCTCCCTCTGTCTTCCCCCCCCCCTCTCTCTCTCTCACACACACATACACTCACACACATTGACACACACATAGATTCATAAACACATTGACATAACTAAAAACACACACGGGACACATGTCCTCTGAAGCGCTGCCAGTCTGCAGCAGCCAAGACAATGATGTGCCGAAGAAGATGTGAAAGCTTGGCCATGTGTGTCTTTCATACCATAATGTGGTGGTATTATACAACACATATGTATCCTTTTTCCAATGTGTCAACTTTATGACATTTCATATATCTTTTTATATTACATTTGGCTAAAAGTGCTATCTATCTATCTATCTGTCTATCAATCTGTCTATCAATATATCTATCTATCTATCTATCTATCTATCTATCAATCTGTCTATCTGTCTATCAATCTATCTATCAATCTATCTATCTATCTGTCTATCAATCTGTCTTTCTCTCTATCTTTCTATGTATTTATTCTTAA